>CABEEJ010002414.1:27956-86986 GCA_901482245.1 Timema douglasi
CTAAATATGAACAGGATATCGTTTGTAATCATTCACCAAATAGGTCAAATTCCAATTTAATAATGACGCCGCCAAGCCACCGGCCCACAAATTTAACTTGGGATTTAGAGCTTAAAAGTTCAATGATAGAATATTACTAGTTACAGTCCCTTCTTTTCATCTGGAGGCGGCCGACAATCAAAGGATTAATAACATATTAAATAGTATTTAGCACCCTCAAGCGGTTACATCAGGTACATTTAGCAAAGCAATGACTACAGAGGAGTCTCGCCGTCTTGCGGCCCTATCTCAAACTAACAGACGATAAACTTTAAACTGTAGCAACAATAATAAATAACAATATGATTAAAACTCTACATTATACTAAAATAAGTGGAGCCGGCTAACGACGCTATGTGTTAACAAACGACCAAACTGTCGATACCAAAAGGGTTTGAAATTTCGTGAAAACACAGTGACCAAATGTCCCCTAAGAAAAAGCATATTATCAAAGTTGAAAATACGGGTTTACTTTAACCGTGCAAAGATTTTAAGCTTTTTCCATGGCCTTAAGAGTCCACAAATACTAAGTCCACTTAACGTGAAATCCATGACAAAAATTAATAAAATTAATATTTGGAGATTCTGAAATGATAATTTTGAAAGAGGTTCAATTAATTTAAGCCGAAAGGGAACTTAGAGTACGAAGATGTTAATCAATTTATAACGTCGCTCACTTACGAGGCCAGTATTGCCATAAGTGGCAACATTATATAGTCCTTGAATCTACCACGTGTTCTCAAGGCACGTGGATAACAAGAGAGGGGAGAGGGGTAAAGGGTAGCATACTTCTAGAGCATCCTGAGTTGTACGATGCCTCTCTAGGGTATGTGAAAAGAACCAGACTACGAGCTTATCGAACCAGTCAAGCCTTGAGAGCAAAGAAAATATCAAGCTTCACACATTTGGGTGTTGACCCTTCCTATTAGTCCTTTATTGATGTTCTTGCAGTCTAGTAAGTGGCCTAAGTCCTGAAGATTTCCAAATATCCCAGTTTCACACGTGGTTCCATCAAGGAGTTGCACAGCGGCAAGATATTTAACTATTATAAATTATAAATAATCGGTTATTTTTGTGACAGTAGGCCTATGTGACGGTTAAGCCAACATTAATTTAGGCTTATTTATTTATTATTTTGTTAGATTATCACGTCTATAATAGTAAACATTAATGATAAATTTAACAAATACTAATAAAAAGCTTCCGAAAAAGCTTCTAGATTAATATAATGGTTACAAAAAAATTACCCCCTAACCCCAAACCACCCCCAAGCCCACCCCCTACTTCGCAATCCTGCGTACGCTACTAGCCTGATCTGTTATTATAATATGGAGGTAATTGATTTTGACCCCTTTAACGCTTTTATATTAATAAACCAGACTAAAGAGTTGAATGTTGATTTTCGCAACAGCTATGTCTAAAACTTCTATCCTTCTGTTGAGAACGGCGTGCGTAGTTAGTTCGACATATAACACGACTGACTGCGATGGCCAATGCCGGGTGGATGCTGACCAGACTCGTTGCGACAGTCCAGAGCTCGGGAGAGGATTCTCCTGACAGCCACAGACAACTACAACTGCAGGGCCTGCTCTGTCGCCGCGGAAACCTGTGTTGATACTCGTATCCGCTGTAAAGTGGCGCCTTGCCCCTCGCAGGCCTGTATAGCGTGCAGCGGGACATGCCGGGTTATCTCGGCCTAGACTTAGTGTATATTTTTTAATTGGTTTGAACAGCCATGCAAGGCCTTTCCTCAAATGTGCTGTGCTAATTACATCAATCATTACTTTTAATATTTTATACAAACCATATAAATAATTATTTAATCAAATTGTATCTTAGCACTGCATTTCAATGTTTGTTTTTATTGACTTATTTCAATTCAAGTAATATACCAAATATAAAATTTTATTATATTATTCCAAATAATCTGAGCTCTATATTATTATTATTATTATTTCATTTGATAATTGATTACATGATCCAAAGAGCTTGAGCTCGCTTATAGGATTATGGATTTATACTAATGAAATTTTACATGAGTTTAAATTTTAAAAGATTTAAATGACATTACAAACATTTGATCATGAAATAAAAGTTAAACAAAAATAAAAATAGTAAAATATACTAAACAC
This sequence comes from Timema douglasi, assembly GCA_901482245.1. Classification (NCBI taxonomy): domain Eukaryota; kingdom Metazoa; phylum Arthropoda; class Insecta; order Phasmatodea; family Timematidae; genus Timema; species Timema douglasi. Next base: position 30,128 of record CABEEJ010002414.1, read on the forward strand.
AATAGACAGCAGTACAATGTGACAGATTATGTAATGTATTGATTTGGATTAATCTAAATTATGTAAAAAGTCATGGATGACGGTATTTTTTCTTTAAAGCAATATAGGTAGTATATCCTTTTAAGATTCATCCATGAAGAAACATGCGATTCCCAGAAAATATGTGGAAAGGATCTCACCCTAAAGTATATTTTTTACACAATATTTCCTGGTAAAAGAGTAACTGCGTCAATTCCTGTTAAAGGGAACAAGTTCATAGTATTTGGCAGAACACGCCATTTCTTTAAACCAATAAGAAGCTAGCCCTCATAAAACGTGTCGCCAGGACTCTGTCTATTGGTTAGTTCTAGAATATCTCTGAAGTAGTTTTATTTTCATGGTAAAATAACCCCCAAAATGCCGAAGGCTAGGAAAATTTCTAAATATTTAACAGCTCTCTGAAGTGCTTTTTATGGTAACACAGCCCCCTAATTTGTATTTGTATCTTAATTTTGATATTGTTTGAACCATAAATAAAATTTCGCGGGGGGTTTGAACCCCCAAACCACCTCTGGCTACGGCGTTGATTTTTATTTATATTATAAGCAAGAATGCCTGTTTGGTAAACAATCAGTCTATCAAGAGGCATTAAATCCACATACTTAAAAATGTCGGTAGTTCTTTATTCTCTGACAGGTAATAATTCTATTTTGGAGTGTAGATAGTCTTTTAAGTCTCGATTTGGTTGAGAAATCCCAAAAACTAATCATATAAATTAGATATGAGTGTATCAAAGAAAAATGAGTTATTTTTACTGGATTAGTTAATGCATATTGCAGAGGCACATCGGCTTATTGCTCCTGCAGTATATATATTATATTTAGCACCGCGTCTTACTACCCGTTCGGGCTATACGCTTTAAGTACTAATTACTTTAATGGATTAGGACTTGGGAAGGTTGAATTGGATGAAGTGAACCCGCATTTGCGTGGAAGGGGGAGTGGAAAACCATTTAGGAAAAACCACCCCCAGTTCACCCGACCGAGATTCGAACCTCGATCTCCCCGTCCTAAGCGGTCGAGCTTCAACACGACAAGCGCGTTAGCCAACTACGCCACCGAGGCGGGTCTCTTGCAGTAGGAATTAGTTTTTTTTTTATATTATTTGTGTGATTTTCTCATAAGAGATACTTGTCAATAGTTAGACCCAGGTAAGTAATAGTCTACAAATTCCAGAATCTCATTTTTCATGATTATTTTCTTTTTTATTATTCTTTTGTAGCTAGGTTTTGAAGTTTATTAAAAAATTAAAAAATATTATCAAATGCTTGAATGGGCAATTTTTTATCAGTTCGTTCTAGGCTTCACCCGTATGAATTAATAGCATATTCTTTATATTCAACTATTTATATTATAACCTTTCACACTGTCCAATAATATATATTTTTAATTATTTCATGCCATTCAATTTCAACCAAAATCTTTTTGTAATCAATTAAACTATTTATATTGTTTTACAGTATATAATATTACTTCAACAATAACCGGCTCCATGGTGTAGTGGTCAGTGCGCTTGGTAATGAACGTCGGGGCCCCAGGTTCGATTCCTGGCTGGTACCTTGGTTTTTTTCCCTTAAGGGGAATGATCCCAACGGATACTGGGGTTTGATTGATTAGAATTACGTTAAGTTAAAACTCACACCGACTCTACAGCTTCATAATCATTAGCATCACATCAACCCATGACAACCTCCTGTGTTGTACTGTGTCACCAGCGTGGCTAATAGAGTGACTAATAGTCTATACATTAGGTGACCAGATTCTGGATGTCATATCCCTCCCGGTCAATGTGCCATTAGAAAAAAACTTATTAATCAATATCATCAAGTAAGCGTATAGCTCGAACGGGGAGTAAACATGGCGCGGAAAAAAATAACATCCGAACCTACACAATTTATTTAATGAATGCATTAAACTTTTTCATTTTAAATTATAGGTACTGTACAAAATAAACCAAACTCTTACTTTTTTATCACTTTATATTTATTTAATACTTGGTTAAAGACATCTCAAATTGTATTTGTGAATTTTAAATAGTATTTTATATTTTATTGGGTCATTACCGTTTTATAATCTGTTCAACATCGATTTGTGTAGAATATATATTAATACTGATTAAAATGCATATTAACCTAATAATTAATAAATATTACTTTTCTCATATTAGAAACAATTGTTTATACTCGCACAAATCCTATTTATCTAGAGAATGATAAATAAATAGAATTGATTATGATTAAGAGATTATGGATAGCCGTAAAGCCTCAAAAGGCAACTATGCTATGATGTGGTTTTGAAGCTATCTCTATTTTAATCATGGCCTATATGTTTTGGCATGAAAACCTCTTCAAATTACTCTTAATAATAATAACAATATTTAGCACCGCGTCTTACTACCCATTCGGGTTATACGCTTTAAGTACTAATTACTCTAATGGATTAGGAATTGGGAAGGTTAAATTAGAGGAAGTGAACCCGCATTTGCGTGGAGGGAGAATGGAAAACCATTTAGGAAAAACCACCCCCAGTTCACCCGACCGAGATTCGAACCTCGATCTCCCCGTCCTCAGCAGTCGGGTTCAACACGACAAGCACGTTAGCCAACTACGCCACCGAGGTGGGTCAAATTACTCTTAAATTCAGTTGATGTTAAAAAAACTTTTTGTAGGAAACCTTCTTGTTTCGAACGGTTAATATCTATATATTCCTAAAATAGGTAAAAACAACATAATAGGCAGTCCCGGCTTTGACTGTCTTTACACCTATAGGAAAAAAAAAAATTGCACCACTTTTTTCTGCAATAAATGGAAAGCCTATAAAACAAAACTTTGTTTCTAAATTATTAAACCTTCACTATTTGTATACATTTAATATACATGATGCACCCGGGTTAAACGGCTAATATTTGAAAAGCCTTAGTTGATAAAAAAACTAATCCAAAATGTATTTTTGGAAGAGATTTGCTAGTTTTCGCTTTCTTCTCGAGCAAACAGTTAAAAGCTAAATAAAAACAAAATAGGTAGGAATAAAATAAAATATTTTATTTACTTATTTCGTTCAAATTGACGGCCTCGAGCCCGGAGACCGGCATTGCAGCTATCAATGACAGAAAAAGTGGCTGACTGACATTGTCGACTGTTGTTTCTTCGCACGCTTGCGTTATTCTTTGTTGGAATGATTGAAGGTCAATAGCAGGCACCTCATACACCTTTTGCTTCTTAGATCTCCATAAAAAATCATCTAATGGCGTTAAATCAGGTGAATGTGGAGGCCAAGCCACAGGTCCAACATGACCGATCCAGCTTCCAAGAAAATTAATATTAAGGCATTGCCAAAAACGTACTGCAGAAAAACGTATTTTTATTTAGTTTTTTGCTGTCTGCGTGAAAAGGAAAATAAATTGAGCAAATCTCACAAAGAAATTTTTAGTTTTTTTTAAGTCGACATGGCGAGATATATTTTAAAAAATGCATTTAAGACAAAAATGTTTCATACAAAGTTGCTTGGTTTTGAGACGCTGACAATTTACATAATTTATTATAAGAAGAAGCCATACGGTCAGATACCTGGGAGTGACCTTAGATGAGACCAAAAACTTCACGGCGCGCATGGAGCAAGTGATGGGAAAAACTCTATCGGTGATGAATAAAATTATAAACATGGGACAGAGGCGGTCTTATCTTCCTAAAGACATACCATCAGACGATCCTTCTCTCCAATGTGAGCGATGGGGAGTTCATCTGGGCTCACAGTCTAATTAATATCGTTCTGGATAAGGTGATTCAAGGTCTACAGATGAACCTCTTACTGAAGCTAACGGGAGTCTACCAGACTGTAGCAACGGATGCACTGAGTGGAAGAGACGCTGGGAGAGAAGTGGAACAGGTAGAAGGACTTGTCATTTGTTCCCTAATGTGATTGAGAGACTAGAGAATAAACACCTCCAGCCATCTTGAAGTCTTGTCCACTTCACCACGGGGAAGGGACCGTACCCGGCATCTCTAAGGAAGCTGGGACTAATAGAGTCGGGGAATTGTGAATGTGGTGAGGAGGTGAACCCCTGAACATGAGGTTCTTGAGAACGTCCTAGAAGCAAGAAGGAACTACCAGAGCGAGATACAGGGAAGATTAGTAAGCGAAGTACTGAGAGACGCAATCTATTGGAAATTCTTAGACTAGATTGCACTGGAAGCGTCAGATAGAGCAAAGACCACCTACATAGATATACTTAAAGAATCACAGGGACGAATAAGATTAAACGTTGACAATGACAATGACAAATAAGATGACAGCGACACGGAGGGCGTGACTGACACGGACACTAGTGCGGTCTCGGCAGGGAGTGAGTAGAGAAAAAAGAATATTTAGAGGGGGATAAGCTGTAACAATTCTCGCTGGGATAAAATAATTCTGTGCTGGGAGGAGCTAGCACGAGCTCTTGGAACTGGATTCCAGTACGACTAAGTGTCCGGAGGAACACAGGGGATGCCCTTCTGATCCTAAGGACAGTTTTACAGTCGTATGAACAAAAGTTAGTGGAGTAAATATGAACTCTGAGGGGTTCCCTGCACCATATGACCCAACACCTTGGAAACAAGAGAGGTGGATTGTGGTTAGTGGGCCCTCAGAGTCAAGATGGAGAAAAGCGGCTGCCCTGCAGCCCTCTGATACCATTGGGGTGATGGAGTTCCCCGGCAGGAATGGGAATATAATGGTTGAGTTGGATTAATTTAGCTTAGTTTAGTAGTGAAAATAGCTAAATTAGGGATGGGGGGAACTAGGTAGGGGGTAGATTAGGAAATTCAACTTCCAAGGGTGGAAGGAAGGGTGAAAACGGAAGTATGGTGGCTAGAAAGCAGGTGGGGCACCAACTCCGATAGGGTGCCTCCCCAGGTGGTGGATATGGGGATGCCCACCTCTGCTGGGCGCTTGTTGGACTCAGGAGTGAAATACCGGGCACTGTGAAGGGCCCAGCGGGGGAGGATACTGGGGGCGTAATATACCTGGGGTGGGCCAAATGTAACTAGGGATAGTTGAATTTCAATTAAATTAAGAGCCGAAATCTGTGTTGTAATGTTTAAAAGGAAATTCAAATTGTAATTGTACAAGTTAAGTCCAAATTATGCGTAAAAACCATCCGGATTTAAAGTTTGTAAGATACCTGGCCTATAAACCCTGAATAAATAATTTTAAAAAATATTTATTTAGTGGACGTCTTCTAGGTCATATAAAAGTCAACTATTGTTATTTCAAGTAGAACCCTGTATTTTTTTTTATTGCAGAACCAAATACTACGAGCAAAAACAAGCCACTTTTGTCTGAAACACATTTTTACTAACCGAGGTCTATTTTTTGATTATGATGTTTTTGGAACTATTTTTATTTCAATGTATTACCTACTAGAATTTGAAGAATGTAGACAAATACGAGTAAAACGCTCTCAAAAACAAACTTTCGTTCATAATAGCAAAATGTTAACTTGGTCTACCTAATATGTTTACATAATAAGTAGACCAATCTAACATTTTGATCCTTATGAATAAACATTCACACTTAACAGAACACACCATTCTTAATATTGTAAATCTACGTATTGTGAGCTATGGAGTATTATTCGCTTGCTTAAAATATTGAAATGATTTTTACTTTATGGTGAAGGTAGAATAAAGGTTAATGATGCTATTTTACTATACGCTGATCGTTTTTCTAAGAGAAATGCACCGCCACATAGATATTTTGATCGTGTAATTAAAGAATTTGTGGAAAATAGAAGTTTTCAGGCGAAAAAAAGAAGCTACCGAACAACTGTCACCGATTAATATAATGAGATTGCAGTCATGGCCGCAGTAGCTAATAATCCTTACGTAGGTTATCGTGCCATTTCTAGTGATTTAGGAATATCTAAGGGTAGTGTGCTCAAAATATTGAAGCTTCATCAATTTCATCCTTACCACGTGTCATTGCATCACAAGAGCTTTACGGAGAAGATTTTCTTAGTCAAATAACATTCTGTCAATGGGTACCTAAACAAGTAAGAATAAACAGGAACTGTTTTCTTAAGTTATTATTCTCTGATGAATCAAGGTTTACGAATCATGGGGAAGTTAACCGATACAACATGGATTTTTGGAGTGCAGAAAATCTACGGTGGTTGTGCTACGTTGAAAGACAGAGCCCTTGGAGTGTGAACCTTTGCTGCAGAGTTAACGGAGACTAATTTTTTGCCCCTTATTTAATGACGGTACATTGAACGGAGACAAATACAGAACCTTTCTAGCTCAAGTATTGCCATTGCTGCTAGAAAACTTAAACCCACAAAAAAAGGCAGAACATATGGCTTAAGCATGATGGTGCCCTGGCCCATTATTCTAGAATTGCACGACAAGTATTGGATCGGAATTACCGTGGCCACTGTATCAGCAGAGGTGGTCTAATTAGTTGGCCTCTTAGCTAACCAGATTTTTACTTATAGAGTTATAAAAGACGATTCTTTTATAAAGCGAATTGGAAAGTGTATCGAAGTAGAAGGTCATAATTTCGAAAAATTGTTGTAATTTAACATTTCGACCATTATGAACAAACATTTGTTTTTCGTTTCGACAGTTTTGCTCGTATTTCTATACACTCTACAACAGGGGTCAGCAATAAGTCTATCGTGATCGACCGGTCGATCAAGTAAGAAAAATACATTGTAGGTAAACGTTGATCTTGGGGGCCTTCTAAATCTGAAAGTATATCAAATTATTTCACATAATTTTTTAGAGTGACCAAAATGACCTCGGTCAGTCATAATTGGTAATGTTAGTGTATCCCCGTATTAGTGGTGAGGTGTCTGATAAGCAAATAAAAAGTGAGCAATGCAAGTAATATAATGCAAGTGTAGCTTAGACTCTGACATCGGCAGTATATAGGCTACAAGCTGTTTTACAAAACTTAGCTTTTTTATATAATTTAGCGCAGTGAACCTGCTCCTTTTCCTAGGCATTCTTAGGGTTTTAGGATATATAAACAGATATTTATTCTGTTCAAGTATCAGTGTACATGTGACACTTATATTTGAGATCATGGCCACATAATTTTTTTTTTTTTTAATATTGATCTACTACCCAGAACTAAAGGAGCTGAGCTTGCTAGTACGTCTATTTGCATTTCTGCTTGATACCATGGTTGAATGGACTAAAATTGTAACTGCAAGGTAAAGGCAAAAAATAAAAAAACACGAATTTTGCGATTAAACCATTTTCAGGAATATTTATATTTTAGGAAACTAGCATTAACTAAAAAAATCAAAACATTTTACTTTCTTCAAAATGGTTATTAATGATTTTGATTACAAAAACTTCGATCCAGGAAAAACCCTCGAAATCATCGATCATCTGAGAGCCGAGTTTGCTTGAATATTTAAGAAATTTGGAAAATAGTAACCAGTTACAACTTACGAGATTTATTTTAAACTAATTTTCTCTTAGTAATGTTGAAGATAATTCTTATGAAGCTTATTATTTCTTTAATCATCTCGATTCTGCTACATTGGCTGTAAAAATCATCACAATCCAAATGATGTTGAACTGGAAATACTCTGCATGCCTTTTGCGACTAGCCAGTATTCAGAGGTATCCACGTTTCTTATGTTTCATAATAGTAAGTTATATGATATTTGTGCAACTTTATAAATCTTATTTATAAGAAGAGTAAGTAGCTTCATTTTATAATATACAGTTTATTCATTATTTCTAGATAGGGGGGGGGGGAGATAATTACTGAAGAAAGAATGGATTTAATAAATAAGTATAGGAGATATAGACGGGGGGGAAAAATAATAAATATTTCAAAGAAACAATTATTGACGATCGCGGAGTCTCTGATAGGTTTGTAGGTCAATCGGGGCCCCAAAAAGGTGTAAATTTGCTGCCTTGGGCACGGACAGGTACTGTAGGGAGTAAGGGGGTTAGTGTGGACATATATTTTAAAATTAATAAACTAAATAACGAAGGGCAATTAAAAAATATTGAAATAAATACAATTTCAAGAACGTTTATTTACCTTTAATATGCAATAATCATATTTACATAGTTAAATATTATAGCTTCGAAATAAAATAATTTCTATACTATGACACATGTCCACATTGGCCCCATTGTGGGGTTTAGAGTAGACTTGATGACAAAATACATGGGGTTAAAGTGAACATTCTAAATAAGTAATTATTTATGTAAAAATTAACAACCAAATCAAAAGGAATACTGTAAAATATTAAACTTATGAAATAAAAAACTATAAAATCTAGGTTTATATCCAGCCAATAATGAACATGCTAAAGTCGACTAGAAATGTCATGTGACCTGCAAATCTGGCTGTGCTCTTTATGCTAAATGGAGGAGGAAATTTACTAACAATATATTTTATGTCCACTAATGATATGTCATCAATGACAGTATAAACAAATGTATTGCTTTTTTTTTTTTTTTAACTTTTCCATAAATTTCCCTTTTCCCCCTTTTACCTTAAATTTGATCNACTGTTCCCACATTTAGCATTAACTTGGCTCACATAATAAGCTACATTTAATTTTTTGTAAATTTCACCAAAAGATAATAATCTACTTCTATTCTGTCACTTAGATTTAACAATGTAGGTTTAGGAAATTCAAATTCACTCTCACGCTCACTCAAAGAAATCTTTTCCAGTTCAGATTCATAATCTGAATTAGAACCAGGGTCAGAATTTTCACCAGCAGTAAGTTAATCAAAAATTAAGTTTCGCTTTGTCAAATTGATTTTCATCCTTTCTTGAGGTTTCTGTTTATTATGTTTTTCCTTCTATTTATCTTGCAATATTTTCTTCTCTGGAGTGTCAGTGTTGATCCTAGACTCGCCCTAATCTCTGGTTCCCTTTGATCCTTTTCTTATCCCAGTCTTGGGTAGCAGCCACACAACTTCGGGAGTTATTGGGGTCTTAGTAACAGATACTGACACTGGTTCTGGTGCACAATGTGTGTTCGTTCTCAAAGAAGACGGCTTGACCAATGTTGTCGGTTCTTCTGTTGGGTTGGGTCGGTCAGAAATGTAGATCCCTAAAAAGTCGTATTTTCCAAAAACCAACTAGTTAACTGGCCAAATGCCCATATTGGCAAAAGCTGAAAGAATGTTTTTTTAGGGTGAGTGCGTACAAGTAAGCTTGAGTCGCAGGTCCTGAAATGTTATGTATGGAAATCAAATTTCCTGCATTTGATAGCATCCAACATATGCCACTCTTAGTGCTGCCTCAAAGGGACCATAGACACTAATATCTAGTGGCTGCAAATGGTGGGAGCAGTGTGGGGGAAAAGATAGAATGACCATTCCATTAACCTTTGCGTAAATGACAGTCAATAGTCACGTGGCTGATATGATTGTCCATTATTAACAGAGTATGATTTTCAGGAGAGCTATGAGTGTGCTGTTGAATGTGTTGCAGTACATGAATGAACAATTCACCTGACATCCAGCCAGACCTACAAGATAATGCCAAACTTCCAATTAAAGCACCTTTAAAAAAGTGTTCGTGATACCTTACTCGCGGAAAAACAAACACTGGCAGGACAATATTTTCAGTGGCAGCTATTATACCACTCATTGTTACCAATTCACCTCTTTCACCCGATACACTTTGCCCTACTTGTTTTTTCCAGTTCCAGCAATAACTTTTGGACTTGGAAGGACGGTGGTTATGCCAGTCTCACCTAAATTTAAAATGCGTTCCGGCAAGAAGTTATACAGGCTCATGACTTACTCAAAAAACTCTTTCAAATTGGTCTAATTGAAAGCAGTCACACTAGCCAAGCTTGTGCTTTCTGGTTTTCGTAGAGTTTCATTGGAATGTATTTTCATAAGGCTCTGAATCCAGTCAATTCTAGCAGATTTTTTTTACAACTGAGTGAACATTCTTTCTGAAGTTTTATGGCATATTGAAAAGCTAGTTTTCTTGCTTGAATATAACTCAGGCCATAATGAATTTTTGAAGCTTTGATCAAATACTTACTCAGCTCTTCTTGATCTGTGAACACTTGAAGGACTCTAAATTTATGTCGTTCTTACACTTTAATGCTTTTCGTCAGGTTTTCATCACCAACAATTTCAGGCTGTAGGCTACTTTACAATGTTGTAATTTGTAAAATTTTAATCTTTTATGTAACATTGACTTTTTCAAGTTGTACTTGAATGGAGCCGACCTTATTGATTTTTTCTCAACAGGAATTTCTTTTAAAATATTGTTCATAGCTTCTCTAGATATATTAGAGCGATCTTTTTTCGGTGGTAAGTGCGAACCATTCTAAAAACCAAAAAGAAACATTAGCCATGGCTTAGATTAGATTAGATAACACTTTTGGGGCTGGTGTGGACAAGTCCACAGTGACCCCTACATGTCTTGTCCACGCTAGCCCCAGCAGTATATTTGCAAACAAAAGTTAGGTCAAGAGGAATAAATATTCTAGGTTTATGAACCACTTTGAACTAAATGTTCTCGCATAATGTAGCTAAACATGACATATTATGATTTAATGAAATAGTAATGCACTCTAATAACAACTATTAATTAATTAATGAAGGAAATACTTACTTTATTAACACTAAAACACTTCATGAATCATAGCACTCCCAATATTAACAGAAATGGCACCAAACTTTGCCAGCTTATAGATATCAGTGATACCAACTTGTGTAGTGGTGTTTACTATATTTCTTTCATTAGTAGTGAGAGTAAAGATATCGTCCACACCAACCCCATGGCCACACTAACCCCCTTCCTCCCTACCTTGTATAAAATTAACATAGTATGCTTCCCTTTGGTGTTAAAATTAGTATCGTATCTAAATCACGCTACAATAAAATAATATAATATTTCATCACCTATACGAATATTTGAGTCCACTAACTGCCCGTACGTCACCACGCTCCAACGACTAGTCCCATTCAACTTAATAGACGAAGGAAGACTTGCGTTCTACCCGTGCAGCGCGTCGCTCTTACCAATTTTACTTTCCTTGACTGGCCTGTTGTCAACCTTTACGTTCATTGGTTCGTACTGCCCATCAATTTAGTGTCGGACGACATTTTATAACATGTTTAGAACTTTGCTCAATATAAAGGACTGTTTAACCAAGAAGATAACACTTGGATCGGTGGCTCTGGGTTTATCTTTATTTATAAAATGCAGGTTATTCAAAATTTGATTTCGACTTAAATATCTAATCTGTAACCTTTTCAAAATTCTTACTATCATACGTAAAGTACTAATACAAATCCTCTCACAAAGGCTAACGAAACTATCTGCTTTCTTCTGACAGTACAGCGCATGCTTTGTCAAATAATCATGTGTACTGATTTGAGCTGGTTGGTTCTCAAATTTTATTGGTTCTCATGTGCCGAACATTTCAGGCAAAGTGGACGAGTTACTGTGAATTCACACGTTTACTGAAAAACTAGCGCAAAACAGAAATGATCTAATCCAATCACAAGATTTCCACCTCACCAGCGTGAGCTGTTCTGATGAATTTCAACTCCTTTCTACAGCTTGATGCACACATTCACTGAAAACAGAAAGCAGAATCTGTTTGAGTAGCGCAGAAATTTACACGCTGAATGTTGACCCATGATTGCAACACCAACTTAAAACAGCTTATTATCGATATATTTTATTTTCTAATGGATAAATATATATTTTAGATCATTCTCCCAGGAGATATTTTAAATTATAGCGCCGTGTCGTGGCACAATAAAATGCGGCATCGATACACATACTTTACATAACGGGTTATTTCAATTATCCTCACAACGGCCAATGAAGCTGTCTTTAGTTGTTAGCTTTACAGCGCATGCACTGTTATATGCACATGCGTACTGATGAGATGGTTGATTTTGAGATTGATTGGTTCTCTCAGCGTTGTTCTGGCCAGGTCGGCTATTCAGCGATCACCGACTAGAATGGGCCGAGGGTTTCCTAAAGGGGGCCCACAACATATATACTATAACAATTTCTATTCTGTTTTGGACGTGATTTTTCTCCAGGGGAAGGTAATAAAATCTATTGCGCCATAATATACTCTCATAAATTCGAAACAATGATGTTTTCCCTCATCCTATACAAGTTTGAGGTGAAGAGTTGTTCCCTCTCCCGATGTCCCTTCCCAGAGAAAAATGATTGTGCGTTGCATTGTGACACGGGTTCGAGAAGAGAGATTCATTGGATATGTTTTTATCTAAAAAATGTAATATTAAAATAAAAAAATTATTGGATCAAAATTTAATTTTGAGAAACCTTCAGTAATCAGTTGCTTATAGTTTGATGGTGGATATATGGTGCGCAAGAGGTGGGCATAGTGGATCAGTAAGCACTTTGTGTTAGTTTTGTGTATCATGTAAAAGTAAACTAAAGTTTGCTGAAATCAATAGTAGTACATGATTATAGCGGTAACGAATTGTATGAATTTCTTTGGTCAGAGCTTAACAAATTAAGAATTCAAATGCCAAATGCTCTCAGGTGTTCATTTGATGGAGTGGGTAGCACTAAAGAAACATCCAATGGCATTCAGGTCTATTTAAATATCCAAATCTCCTCCTTGATCTACAGTCTTAAATTTGTTTGGATTAGTCGAGGAGTCCTCCAATAAGCAATTTCCATAAAAAAAATGACAATATGGAATGGGCGACACTCCGCACAGTCGTGATAAATTGTATTTCTTTAAAAAGATAAGAGGTAAGTGTTAGTGGAGTAATCAGATGAAGGCTCTAACATGGATTTTAATGAAACTGAGAGTGAATCCAGTAGAGTCGTAACAATGGTTTCTTCTTACTATCTATCGGACCCTCGAAGAGAGAAATATTATGATCATAAAAAAAAATCGATCTCGAGATTTTTATGTAAAAAAAGGTCAACATTTCATGACCCCCTGAAATAAAAAATTTGTTCGCGGTGCTGAATGTCTGTGTCTGTATCTCGGCCTAGACCTGAAAAAATGTTGCCGAACGAGCTAAAATATTGTATCTAGGGTTTTTATGAGGTTACCCCAAGGATTTTTTTTAAAATTAGACGCATAACCTAAAAATTAAGGGTAGTTTACTGAGAAGCAAAAAGAAAAAAAATCTGAAAATTCACTAAACCGATTTTGATCTAGGCACTGTTTGACATTAAAAAAAGGCAACTCTCACTTTCCTATGAAAATTACTTTGAGGGTACTTTACATTGGTAGAAACATGCAATTTGATCATATACCCACAGCAATTTGAGATACGAAAGAATGTATCATCGATAAGTTGTAGTGATATTAAAAATAAAATATTTTATTTGATATATAGATTTATACTCTGGGCTATAATCAAATATATATTTTATTCTGGTCTTTGAAATCTTAAGTTTATTGTCATCCTTTTGGTTGACACAGACGTTCCTTTTTACTAATTTTTCTGTATAATACTTTATATTATTTTATTTAAGCTCTTTGGTGGAGTGTTTATGCAACATTATTTATGTTATTTCAATTGACACATCCTACAGTTAGTTTTAATAAATGTAGGCCCTATCTATATAAAGATAAAAGAGTAAGTATGTGATTAGCACCATACAATTTATTTAGTAGCTGTAAAGCAAGGTAGCTTTTACCACAAAGAAAAATGTTGAGTCAATACGTTACTTTAAAAATGGAGTAAAATTAAAAATACATTGATGGCGTTAACTATTTAGATTTGTTTTTTGTGACCATTCTAGTAAGTTATCAATAATTTTACAAACGAATGTTATGAATTGTATAAAAGCGTGACACACAGTTGAAACACTATTGAAGCAAATTAAAGCTAAACAATTTAATGCAATTTCTTAAAACTCCTTAAAAAATGACAAACATTTGCTCAATTTTTTTTAAAGACAACTCTCTTGTAAATGTTTAAGATGTTTTACGAATTCCGACCAAAGAAAAATAATTTTTACGGTGGAAATTGTCCATAAATACAAGACAATTTATTTTGAAACTGTGCTGCTGCCGGTAGATCCTTCTTTCCTCGGAAAACTCCCTTCCGACATAACTGAAAGAGAGGAGATTGTCCAACAGTTAAATGAGAGAGAGTGAATATAAAGTTTTCATGCATAAAACTTGCGGTTCTTTCAGCACTGATATTGGGTATAGTGAGTCTAAAGATGAGGATGAGCTTGATTATATCTAAGACCAAGATGTTAATTTTGAACTTCGTATGAAAGAACATTCCAACCTCAAAAAAATGCTCTAAGTGCTAACGTTGAGCATTTTCTGTTTTACATTAAATATCAGCGTGATCCGGACTATTCACTAACCTGAACACCACCGCTTTCAAATTTGTAATTACTCTGTACCCAAGTAGCGTGTGAGAATTTTTTTTCTCAACCTCAAGTTCTCAAAAACAGACTAAGATCTCTCTTAAGCAATTTTTTTTTCTCCACTCTTGTTAATATATGTTGAAAAATACTATTTTCACCATCTCAACAAATATTAAAAATAGATGAGATAGCAGCATCCAATGAAGAGCTTAAGACATATATACTTTGACAAAAAAATCTTTCTCCCAACGCTTGTTCCCAGAATTGTTGGATACTTTTGTTCAATGACTATAAATTTTAATTTGGTACTGTTAGCTTTAGAGATTATTTAAATCAACTAAAAACATTCCAAATGTATTGTTACAACGCAAAAGGTATAACTGCACCAATTACGCATTGTGAAATTATTAATGGGGCTATAAGGTAAGTATTTTAACCAGATTGATAAAATGATTAGAATAACAATAATAGATTTATTATAACAGAAAAATAAAAGATATGTTTGATATGTTTGGACCAATATAACAAGTCTGAAGGACTTAAGCAACATTAAAGTTACTGTGACTACACCAACAGAGTTTAAATAACATAAAACCTAAATCTAATCACTCTGACTGAAACAAGAACTCGAAATAAACATAATAGTCGTCTCGACTGTACTAAGTCTTAAGGACACAATTCTGATAAACAAAAAGTCAAAAGGACCTAATAAACATTTTCTAGTCTTTAAACTAGGCTAATAAGTTAGATGGACTTATTAACGTCGACTCTATACTTAGGAAATCGGAGAGGATTTTCCTCGGTGGTGCGGCAGTGATAACCACGCCCAACACTCCATGGCCAGCGGTTCCTTCGTAGAAAGAGGTTCATTCTTCAACGACGTGATGTGATTGAATAATATGAAGTAAATCTGAGAGTTCTTATTTTATACCCTTTCTCTGACTAGAACGAAACAAAAAAAGAAAATATAAAAAGGCGTAATAACACAGGTGTTGATAGGAGGGACTGGATCTTTAGGGGTGAGGTAAAGGGGAGGTTTGAAGACATGTCACCATGACAGTGGTACTCGAGGGTCGTGGGAGCGAGCCCAACTTAGTTGAGTTATTTTTCATGTCAGGTGATGTAGTGAGTGGATGTGTTTGGCAACACCCTCGTCGCCATATTTATGTAGTTTCCTAGAGGGCGTGTTGGCGTTATCCGATCCCATCCAGCCACGATGAGTAAGTCTTGAAGCATATTATTCCTGAATGTATCAGCTTTAATTATCTTCTTTGGATTCCACTATTATAAGTTTAGTATTTTTATGCAGATTTGTATTATTAAAATCCTTTGTACTATTTTCTATTTGGAGCACGTGGATCATATTCGAGTCCATCTAGTCGCTAACAGTAGGTTTTGAAGGATATTATTATTAAATACTTCAAATATAATACTCTTCTCTGGATTCATCCAATATAATTATTATAATTTCGTATTTTTACGTAGTCTAATTGTGTAGGTGTCAACTTTACATGATTGACACGCTACATAACTTTCCACGTTGTTGTAATACATTCTGAAACTGCTTTAAAAACGTGTTTTATTTACTAAATAATTGTATACTGTAACGTAATTTGCCACCTTACCTTGTATTTCTCTATATTTTTTATAATTTTTGTGAATATTTTCCTATTTATTTTCGTATGAAATTAAGGACTTCAAAGTTCGGCCGCTGTGTCGCCCGCCTGACTAACAATACTATTTACATCCATTCATAAAATAAAAGGACGGAAGGAACAAAGTATAACATTGTTTTAAATCATTTAAATAAGGAATTTTGAATTAAGGAAGAACACTTACCTTTTATTAAACATATTAATTATCCTTCTAATAAGTTTGTTTGACTCTTGTTATATTTATTTTCAACGTCAACCATGATTGTTTAAACGCATGCGCATATCTATAAAACAAGTGAGTGGCGGATCTCGTGATTGTAAAAAAAAACTTTAAAAAACAAGGCAGATGTAAATAACTCAAAACTAGCGCGCTTTTTAATTTTGACAAATAGAAATAAACATTTAATTATTTTATGAAAACATTGTTCATATTCATTGGCATACAGTTCAATATTTATATTAAACCTGCATTGTATTTTATTTTTATCCCTAGTTCATGGCCTACATTTTATCTTTTGGTTTAATATATTAGTTTTCTCTTTGGATTTGGAAGTAAAGAATGGAATATTTTTAAATTTGATTTTGGAAGACTTTCTGAAGGAGACTGGGTCTTCTTCCTCGGTGTTGGTCTATCATGGAGCCAAATCTGTGGAGCTCCAATTCAAATTATTTTTGAAGTGAATTAACGGTTGTAGATTAAAGTACAAGTAGCAATAATGGGAAGCTAAGTGCGTGTGCAAGAACTAGACTGTTTATTTTTTCGTTTAAATTGTGGAAGAATTTGCATTACTAAAGTGAAACAAATTTCTGAAGTTGGTGTTTCAATATGGACTAATTCATGGATGAGGTCAAACCAACTCTTCAACTTTTTTTTTTCTTCTATCAAAATCAGAACTTTCAGAAAGACAGCCTAATGCAGAGAATTAAGTAACATTTTATTTTATGTTTAATTATTAATTATATATTTTTTTCTCTTCTTTTTGGTTTCAACAATACTATTTTATACTTTGTTAAATTAGAATTAAAATTATCCGGAATTCCATAGGTAGGATTGGGATGTGGTAAAAAGGAAACAACAATAAACCCACAAAAGTGCCAACAATAGTTATTTAAACATTTATTTTTATTGTAGTCTAAATTACATTTTATTTCAACAATACATTTTTATCTAAATTGTTCGTGTTTTATTTTAAGTGTTCCCCAGTGGTCTCGAGTATTGAGAGTCATCGTGCCACTGTCTGAATTAACCGAGGTAAATGTTTTTTTTCTTTTTGATATTTATTTTTTCTCCTAGATACTAGGAGTGGCGCCCAACAAAAACACAATTTTTATACATCTTGATGTTAACTATTGTTATTTATGTAAACCAGATTCAGATGACACTGATATTAAACCAGAAAAACATATAGTTTATTATTAAACACTTAGTTTGAACTTTGGAACGCACTGTTCTTATTTAACAGAACGCACACGGTAAAACGTTCGACATGAGTGTTACATGACGCCAACTACACTGGCACAAGGAAGGGCTTTAATGAATGTATTCGTGCGCCACACTATTGGGCACTCATACTGTAGGTTATGAGGTTAGGCCTAAACAAGCATGATATTTTAAACATGTTTTGACATTTATACACACGTTTTGTTTGTTAATTTTCACTACAATACAGAGCTATAAACTTTTTAATGATTAATTAATAAATATATCCTTGATATAGTTAAAGAGATGTATTATGTTTAGTTTTTTCTTTTTACATTACACTAAGCGTACAGTCATATTAAATTTTAATTGTGTCAACTAAAGTTCGATCAGCTGGATATTTGTATTTAACTTTAGTTTTGACAGTTAAGTTAGATAGTTTAAAGCTTTGTTTCTGTAAGTGCAGTTAAACAAATTATTTGATCATATTAGATTGGATGTTATTCCCCTGTCAAGAATCCTAATTCTTGTTTGGCGGAGGTGTATCATAAGTATGAGAATTGATATTAAAACAAATTGTCTTTGGTAATTATTTTTTAAATTTCATGATAAAACTTCATTTGATCGATATGGGTTGTGGGGGGGCCCTATGAAATATTAACCGAGGACCTGAAGATGAGCCATTCTTGGGTTCTCTCGTGCCGAACATCTCGGGCAGAGCGGACAAAGTAGAGTTAAGTTGAACTTCAGCAAAATAGCATGCACTGACAAGGCGAAAATCTTGTGATTGTCTTAGAGCTCACCACATGGCCATATTTCTGTTCTGCGCTTATTTTTCGGTGAACGTGTGAATCCATAGTAAAGCTGGCACTGGAATGGTATGGGGATTGATCTTGGGATATAGCTCACACTGGGTGTGGCTTCTCTGAGAGGTCCTGTCAGAGCTGGCCCTGCTCAGCTTCTATATCCAGTCACTAGAACGCTGGTACAGTCTTCGCGTGACAATTGGAGCAAAGAATGAATAATTTTGACTTGTATACTGTATAACGAATCCAATAATTCACTGCGTGTGTAGAATTGTGTTTCACTTTTTTCACAAAATAATAATAAGTAAGACAGAAAGGAATAATTGTTTATGGTAAAAATGTTGTAAAAATGTGGGTGGGGCCTGGCTCCTGTGGCTCTTAAAAATGGGCCACCCCTGTATATTATTGTAATTGCCACCAAGTGTGATCGTGGAGCAGATTCTAATATAGAAGTTGTGGCACTTTAAACTTGGTGGGTCCGCAGTGCTACTTTAGAGAAAAAAAGTAACGTTTGAAGGCAATTTGCTTAAAATTTCCAAAAGATCATCGTTCTACATATATTATGTACTGCAATTAATTTTACCTTTGCATTTGTATACTATTATATTGTATAAATATTTATTTTCAGGTTAATTGGTTTGTTAAGTGCAGTTTATTTAAATGCAGCCTTAGATTATTTTAATGTTCTACCCATATATTATATTTTCATTAGTTCTATTTCTTGATTTCTTTGATATTGTTTGATTGGTTGAATTAACCTTTGCACCTAAGATTATTTTATAATATAAAATAATCTTAGGTGCAAAGGTTAATTATATAATATTATATATTTTGTCCGTTTTCTCTAAGAAATAATTGCTTGGAACTAAATTTTTACATTTGATGCTCTCGATGAAATATTTTTGATCTAAGTTTACTGTTAGTTCCTTTTTATTATCCTTTGTTGGCTAAACACGGTTAATTCGTGTTAACTTGAGCTGTGATTCATACTTTATTGTGATTGTAAAGCTTTTCTGTCTACTCAAAATTGGTGCTTTTTGTAACAAAGGTAAATATTTTAGTAATAAAGTCCTTGGTCATTCTAGTTTTGGTCATACTTTATCTTTGTGGGTTAAAATTGTATTGATGTAAATTTCTGTAATCTTAAAATTAAGTTAACCTTTGCTTACTTATAGACCTAAGCATATAAATCTTAGTAGGCTTTCATTGTTAATGCAAGTTCAACATGATTCATTCGATATACTGTAAGCTTAACCAAGACATAATAACAAGGTTTATAATCAAACCTTATTTCTTAAGTTTTTCATTTCCTTAGTTTATATTCAAAACACTTCACTAAATGATAACATAATGGTGTTGCATAGTTTAATGTCACAACTCATTATAATTATTTTATGATTTCTGTTTAGGAGTGATGAACTCTTCAGGCCTTAACCATTTTCCTAGCAACAAAATGTTTGATGACGCAGGAGATGCTTGGGGCAAACCTAAGTGAGTCTAATAAGTGTCTCATAGTAACAGGTCTATGGTTTTTAAAACCAACAGGGACAAAGGTGCCTTTTCCATATTCCTATATGTCTATTTTTTTCTTGATTACGTATTATTTCCTTGTCTAAACATGGAATGGTTTTTCTTTTACACATGCCTAGGCCATAGACAAGAAACACTCTCAACCCTACAGGGGCTTTGCTGCACTCTTTTCCCCAGCTTGAGTCCTTCAACACTAGGCTTTGCTAGTGTCACTGCTGGGTGATGATAGGATTAACTGCAGCGATCCTAGTGTTGAAGGACTCAAGCCTCCAAGAGGAGCGCAACCATTTTAACCTGGAAGTTGAGTGTCTGGGTATATTGTTTGTGGCCTAGGCCTAAGTTAAAAGTGAGTGTGATGATGCACTCCTTTCTTTCTTAATAGACATGTTTTCTTTGTCATGGTAGGCTACTTACAATATTTTTATATTTTATTCACTTTATTATACACATCACAATAAGTTGCAGAAATTTGAATGACTTTAAGATTTTACTAGTTTTGAAAACTTTAAAAAAATAGGCCTACCGTGAAATACGGTTAATTATCGACACTTGGTTGATTGGACCAGTCATTTATTTGGGACAGAATTTGAATAACAGCAACAAAACGAGTATTTAACATGATTCTTTTTGCTTATTTGGGCCAACTTAAAACTTAATCGGGGGAGTGAAGGCCGTGATTGAACAACTGTGTGTGGATAATATGCACACACCTAACATAGCTATCATGTGGCAGCAACCGATTCAGTCATTGCAAAGTCGTATATTATGGCGGTCGTTTCACGTTTGTTCAACGTCATGGTAATTTTGTCAAAAATCTTGGACACCAGAAGGCCAATAAAATGATGATATACCTAAGCGAGTGACTGACAAAAATGCCAGGAAGCAAAATGCTAGTTCATGCAGGAAGGCATGTACTTTGTCAGCATTAGATACCTGTGTTGACTTTATTCGGTTGCAGTCTATAAATAGAACCCCTATTAAAGTGTGAAATCTTTGCTTGGCACAGTCATTATTTTGAGTGTGGTCTATCTTCCTTTTACATATGTGGGTATGTTTGTTTGCTTTTAAATTTTGTTGTTTTTAAATAAATGTTTGTAGGCCCCAGTATAACCTAAATGCAGTCTGATTTCTTTAAATGCCACATTACTTTTATTTTATGCATACCTTTTTTGCTCTGTTAAAATGGGTTTGTCAGCTCATTGGCTAAAATTTTGCTTAATTAGGGGAACCGCTTATTTGGGCTAAAGTGATCTAGTACTGATTTGTTCCAATGTGTTTAAAAAATATCAAATAAAACGATTCGTGTGTGTTATCCTATATCTTGTGATATATTACAGTGAAAAAAACTGGGATTCATACAACATGACGGTTCAACATTCACACGCGGCTTTTAAAAAGGCCTATGATTCAGTTAAAAGTTATGAATTATATGAAATTTTAGTTAACTCTGGGATACCGATCCAAAAAACTTGTCAAGCTAATTGAGGTGTGTTTGATACGCATGGCAGGCTACGGGTTGAATATGTAACTTAACAGATATTCTAGAAATACATAATGGGTTAGCCTTAGCGTATGATATTAGGGTAAAGCGATAGAGTAGGGAAGGGTTGATATTAAACTGTACAATGCAGCTATTAGGATATGCAGACATTTTATCAAAGACTCTTAAGGAAATAGGCTTAGAATTGAACACAGAAAATACTAAGCAAGTATAAATGATCACACAGAGAATACAAACTGGGAACTATAATTTAGATACTACTTAGAGCAACACATCATTTTATAGGGTTAATGAGTTTAAATGTTTAGGAACAATTTTAACTAACAATAACAATATGAGATTGTAAATTAGGAAAAGAATGCGGTCAGAAAAAAACATGCTATCACTCGTACAGTAACTTGTTGACATCTTACCTGCTGTCCAGGGCCTGGATTAACTAATGGGTGCAATTCTTCTCCGGCGCATGTCTAGAAATGGCACAACTTTGCACCCAAGATACTCCCAAAGACGACGTATGTTATTTTAATTTCTTCATTATTTGCTTCATTTCTGTATTCACTAAACAAGGCATTAACTGGTAGCAAGATTATAGTGATGTCACAATAAACATCATCAATTGTGTTCTTTTCGAACACTCCTTGTGAAGAATAATACTTTCAAAGTCAAGGCTACTTTATTTTAAATCACTAATTAAAATGACAGCAAATACAAAGATTTCCAAATATTTTGCTTATAAACTAGCAATAAAATTAGAAGCTACCTTTTTCTGGGTGCTTTACAAAAACAATATTATTACATCCCCCTATTTATTTATATTATTAGTATAAAGCTTAAGTTCCATTAATAAAACATTAATAGAAAATTTAAAACTTATTTTAAAGCTATACTAACCACCATACTTAGTGACGAGATGTCTTTGGACTTGGCGGAATACAAACCTCTTTGGATCTTGACAAAGATTACACAGTTCGTGGTTTTGTTTGATGTTGTGTTTTGTAATAATGCAAGAAATGCCATTGCGTTGTTTGAATGTAAAAATTATACAATAAAAGGTAAGTAATGGCTTTGTTACCACTATCTAAATTGAAACAAACGCTGTGCTTGACAGACAAATTTTATTTTAATTTTGTTATTATTAATTGGAATACAGTTGATTAATTTTATTTTAAGCCATTACAATAATTGATTGAATCATGATTTAATAGTTGTGCATACTCTTGAATGTTGGCAAATAAAAGGTGCAACTTGGCTTTCAAATTGCTCCTGCATCTTTTAGTAAATAGGGATTTGGGCACATCTTTCGAACTTGCGCCGGTGCAACTATTTGCGTCCGTTAGTAAATCCAGGCCCAGGAATGTAAAACTCAAAATTTACAAAACACTAATTTTACCGGTTCTCTAGGGGTGATAAACGTGGTTTATTACCTTACATGACGAAAACAAATTTATGGCTATTTGAAAACAAGGTGCTTTGGAAGATATTTGGTTCAAAAAAGAATTAAGATACCGGGGAGTCAAAGTTGTATAATGATGAGTTCCATACGCTGTACTCATCACAAGACATTGTTTG
The DNA here is from genome assembly GCA_901482245.1 of Timema douglasi. Lineage (NCBI taxonomy): Eukaryota > Metazoa > Arthropoda > Insecta > Phasmatodea > Timematidae > Timema > Timema douglasi. The sequence goes on from CABEEJ010002414.1 coordinate 52,972, forward strand.
GATAGTCAAGTCAAATTATGGTGGGCAGAAGATGCAATGTGAATGAGAGAATTTAGAAACTTGGTCAGAGTAGTGAATGGCAAACCCGATGGGAAGAGACCATTGAGAAGACCTAGACTCAAATGGAAGGATAATATTATAATAGACTTGAAAGAGAAAGGGTGTAGTGAGGTGAACTGGATAGAACTAGCTCAAGATAGGGTTAGGGTGTAATGGGGTTGACTGGATAGTTAGCTCAAACTGTAAGTGCAGCAATTAACTTTCAGGTTTCTAATATCATATTGCAAGTAAATATGTCATATGATACAACTTTCAAAAACTTATTTACAAAAATAAGTCATATAACAAATATTTTAATGCCAGGCCTACTATTTATTTGTATGTGCTAAATGTCAAACATTATACCCTAGGCTCCCTACACAATATTATTTTATACCTATCTAAAAGTATAAAATAGTATTGATTTTTTTCAATCTTCAAAATCTTTATTTATAACTCTTTAATGAAAACTTTGTTTCAATTTTTAAGGTATGTTTAGCTATAATTTGAATAGACCTAGTTATTAAGATAACATTTAAGATGATACATTTCTGAAAATACTTCTGTAATTTATTTAAGAATCTCTAAGGTGTCTTTTACTCTATGAATAATTAAAATATATTCAAAGGAAAACTAGTTGTAATTGCTCAAAATTGGGTGGCTATTATAGGGCTATTCTGAGAAAGCTTGTTGTCAATACACAGGAACTGTGTTCAGGGAAGAGCTGTTTATTCTACTTAATTCCCATGCTTATGATCAATATGTGCCCGCGTTTGTGTGAGGGGAGAGTGGAAAACCATCTAGGGAAAAAAACTTGGTACATCCAACCAAGATTTGAACCCTGATCTCTCTGTCATCGACAGTCTAGTCTATTACTTGAGTGACACCTTAGACCAAGTATGGCACTGATTGGCACGCAAACACAGTTCAGGTGGCATGTCAACGTGTACAAAATTAACACTAAATAAAACTTTGACCAAATGGGTTAAATTCTTTGAGGTCAGTAATATTTTGACAGCCATATCATTCAAGGTCTTGTCTTGATAAACTTCGATGGGTATATCATCTAAATATCTTTTGTGCCTTTGAAGACAAGTTGAACAGAACATAAATATCTTGGCTAACAAAATACATGTTTCATACTAATATAGAAAATATTACCTATGTAGATTTTTTATTCTAACATATATATTACTTCAATTTATCTTTTTTTCACTGAATATTTGTTGTTGAAATTAATATAATTTAAGACACTCACTTTTACAATTTGATAAATTTTTCTTATTTAAAATCTAGGTATCAAAATATTTACAGTTTAATTTGATCTATTCATAATATTCAACAAGTTTTTAGTTTTAATTTCTCATTAATAAATGTAAATGAGACTAGTTCAAAATCAGCTAGTTCTCAAGTGGCACACTGGTCGGAAGTCTCTCCATCCTTTCCTATTGATACATTAAACACTGAGCTACATCACAACAGCCCCCATAGCTTTTTATTGTTTATAGCTACTGAGCAATACAGCTTTGTAACTCCATGCATGTATCTTCTTAGCCCCATTAACTGAGGCTAATGTGATACATATCTTAATTTTTTTATATAATACTTGTCTAGTTTTAACATTTATGTTGCTGTGTCTAAGAAAACAATGTTAAACTGTGCATATTTATAATTTTATCTTTGTCATAGCTTGGCAGCAAAATACATTACATTACCTAGTGTAACAAGTCTGTTTTTTTTTTGCGTCATAATAGTCCTAGACTGGCCCTTTTTTGTTTTGTCAGTTTTTTAAATCGACATATAGAGGCACGTTCCCCAGTTGGCCGCAACTCTGCATTCTACAGCATGAACCACAAGAACCGAGGTGTGGCCATCATTCTGAACCACGAGTTCTTTGAAATAAAGACATTGAAAGATAGGTCAGGAACCAAAGTGGACTGTGAAAAACTGTCTTCCACCTTGCAAGGTTTGGGCTTCAACGTCTTTCCGTACCACAACCTGCGCCTCAAGGACATCACCAAGGTCATTGAAGAAGGTGACACTTTCTTTATCTTATTTACACATTATGAATTTTGCAATTGCTATCCTAAAACCCTCTTAAATCATTAACTCGTTTATCGAGATGTCTACTATCATTAAAGTCATAAAAATTTTTGTAATAATGGAAATTGATAAAAATAAAGAAAAAGGAAAATAAATTAATAAGAATTAATTTAAATAAGAAAGCCCTGCGAAAGAGGATGAATGCACAAACATGACATCCTCTTTCTTTGTTTTATATCATATAATAGAAATAGTTAAACCCACATTTTAACACAAATAAAGTACCCTATGTGGGCTTCATTAAATCTACTTCTATTAGTTAATATTTCTTTTTTCTTTATGTTTATCAATTTCCATTATTATGAAAGCCATGAAATTGGATTTTGGTTGTGTAGTTCTTAAAAAGTCATGAAATTAGCTTTTGTGCTATGAATTTTTACAAGCCAAGGTCATTGTGCATATAACAATAGTTTTTTTTTTAACATCTACACAAAATTAACTTACATTTGCAATTATTACTCCCTAACAATGACATAGTTCAGAAATGAGAAAATATTTGAAATCATAATTTATGAAATTTTAAATGACAAACTCAGTTTGAGGGTCTAGTTAATAACCTTATTTTACCACTTTGAAAGTTTTTTTTTGGTGGTTTGTGAGCCTTTGGGAGCTTCTTCTGTGGCTTTTGTTTTCATTTTGTCTTTTATTTTGTCATTTTTTTGGTAATGAATATTAGTTCATGAAACGCTCATGAAATATGGTTTGCATAATTCACTACCCACTTTGTTCTGTTAAATTATATTAAATGGTTTTATTTTATGACTGGTAGTATTGGCACTTTTCACTTTTATACTTTCGCCTCAGGTTTGACAGTTAAATTAATTGCCAAAAGCCATTACTCACTCTATTCACTCTTCCCATTCTTTTTGCTCACTCTGGATTCACACATTTACTGAAAAATGAGCAGCGATGTGATGTGACAAAGCTCTAAGCCAATTACAAGATTTCACAGCCATCCACTAGTCTTGAGTTGAAGTAGTTTCAGCATTGTTGGCACTGCTTGACAACATTAGCATGGCATACCAACTGCACCCACACCTGACTGTCACAGCCTAGTCTCACAGTTGGGTACAAATTATTAATAAATAACTAACTACATTTTTTATCGGGAGATAATCTAGGCAACATGACCTGAGTTAACGCTGAGCCTGTAAACCTTCAATGTTTCTTAAACTCCCCTAATATTATTCACTGCTCATCCTATTAATGCTCACCAGATACAGTCTAAACAGATTTAATTATTAGAAAGGAATGTTTTATGAGCCAATTGGTTAAACAGAAAGACGGAATTCTGACCATGGCTTTTTATAGTAATTATAATAAAAATTTCAAATCAATAACAATTCCATATTACAGAGTAAAATATTTAACAAGTAAGTTGATGTACAAAATTGAAACAACTAAGTGCAAATAAAAATGACCTCAGTTTTATCTGATTGGGAAAAACTGGCAGGGCGTTGTTTTATAACTAATTGTCCTGAGACATGAACCAAATCATAATAATCTAATATTCTTCTCACAATAATTCTCTAAACCAAATAAATCAAAGGCATGGAGCCATTATGTAAATGTACGTTGTCGCCAATCAACAGCGAAAGCAAGAAAATAAAAATGGTATTGACAAGGCCTGGATTTTGATGACATATCATCTTTTTTTGGTCCATCAGAGACAATGCTAAGTTTTACATATACTCTATTCATATTCTATTCTGGTTGTAGAAATGTATATTTTACAGGTCATTTTTTGTCATTTTATATTTTTAGATAATTTTTCCTGTTTTTTTTTATTAAGTCATTTCTAAGAATTGTTTGTAAAGAAAATATAAAATTGTTTGAAAATGACTTTAAAAATGTTATATATGAATTATTGGTGCTTTGAAAAAAAACTTGAATATTCAAAACATCAGATATTTTGCCACACATTTATTGACTGAAGAAGATAATGTATGGGTCCAAATTAACTTGGTGCTTCTTTACTTGCGTGAACATTACACCTAAATTGGAAAGGGTTGCAGGGTGAGGGGAGAGCAATTTTTAGAGTTCAACTGAACTTTGTACTGTCTTTACTTTCCTAGTGATTCACTCCCTATACCTTGTCTGAAAAGGGCTGCTGGGGGATGGGGAGCTATCGCTTTTAGAGCAGGTATTCATATTCCAATGTTAGTTAGAACACATGATTTTAGCTGTCAAAAGAGTGAAGTGATACAGTTTAATTAGCTGATAATTGCCCCTTGATCGAGCACTAATTAAAGCGGTACGGTATTTTGATGATATAATTGGTATTTATAACCCCGTGATCGAGCGCCAATTGAAGAGTTTCGTTATGGGTCCCACGTTTGGACGCCAATTGAAGAGCTCTCTCTTCTTTATCAATGGTTTATTTAAATTGTCCTAAGATTAGACACTAATTGATGAGTTATGAGCTAATGTGGTTTGATTGCCACACGATTGGAAGCCTTTTTATAAGGTTTATAAAAGAATGAGGTTTATTTATCTCACTTGCCCCTCGTTTGGGCCACGTTTTATAATATTATGTAATAAATACACATTTATGAAGTTGACATTCTTTTAATTCAAAATCTCTGTTTATTTCAAGAGAAAATAGATCATGTCAACGACAAACTACATATGCGGCCGATAGCACGATCGTAGGGATCGCAGACAGGAGTTACAGTCCGACTGCATCAAGGAGTGGTCTCCTAGTGAGGTTCTAGCTTCTGTATAGAAAAATAAAATAAAATATAAAAAAACATATGGATGGAAGTAGCATGTTCGAGAACAGGAAACTGCCTCAAATTACCGTTTAGAAATGCATATTGTTCTTTTTAGGAAAGGAAGTTAAATTTATTTTCTTTATAAAGACTATAAGTCGTCCTTCTGACTCCACTGGTCCTACGTCATGTACTCTGATGTCATTGACAGTGGCTCTTGTGCCTTCTTAGAAGATGTAAGTACTTTAAGCGCCACGTATATTATTTAAATAAAATAAGATACGTTTATAAAATTATGACAATATTATTGTCAATGCTCTCACATATTCTTTAGGGGCAAGTCAGTAACATTACAAGAGTTTAGATGCATAGTTTTCATTTATAAAGTGTATGTTATATTTATTCGTTTGAAATCATTTTATGTTTATTTAGAATGCTTTAAACCAAACCATCTAAAGCTAGTCATTTGAGGCAAATTATTACCGAATTTGGAGAGTATATTTTTCTACAGTGTGTGAAATACTTTTCTATAAAATATGTAAAGTGAAAGTGGCTGGCATCAGATAAAAGATTTAACCATTCAACAGCATATCAGTCGCAACAAACATGTCTGTGGTATCCAGAATATTGATAAAAATAAAATCTCTCAATTATTGCTTGCACAAAATGCATTCACGAATCAACAAAAATCCAAAATATTTTATAAATATTTGTGTGACGTTCTGGTATCTGCGAACATTCCTCTGGGGAACCTGAGCATTGTTAAACTAAGGGATTTCCTGGGACTGTACACGGGTCATTTTATTCCAGATGAGTCCACACCAAGGAAAAACTGGAAATGGACGGACCAGGAGAGATATTTTTGTTAATGTGTATAGTGTAAATCCTAACTCTTGTAACAAATACATCATATCATGAAATTTCAATCAAAAATTTTAGGTAATTTTCTGCAAATTTAAAGTCATTATTTAGAGTTTTTAGCGTGATTTTATAGGTCACTTTTTGGCAACTTTAAGCTCATCAAAATCCAGGCCCTGGTCATTAATGACTAACACTAGGCTCACAACAGACAAGAAAGCCTTTCTCCAAATTCCTACAAAAAATAAGTTTATACCCTTAGGAAATAAATAAATTCTAATTTTATCATAGATGTTAATGTTTTAACAGAGATCCAATTACTGCACGAAGAATGTTATTCAATAAAAGACATAACATAAGATTATGGCCCATTTCATGCAACGTGAAGACACCTTAACTTTTAACACATCCAAGACGTACACCCCCAAAGGGGTTAAATATGATACAAGTTATGCAGTATCACCAGAGCGAACCTTTGGTCTGTGGTTAACAGAGTTACTAAATGTAAAATCAAACAATTGAATTTGATTAGTTGGACCCCCTAATTAACGATAATAAACCCTGGATAAAAACCAACCATAGTTTACACTTACAAACAAGGTAGTAAAAGATTACCCTCAAACACTATCCCCATACGAAGGTACTATTTCACCAAGCCCACCATTCTAGAAACAATTAACTCTCTTGTTAACTATCTAGAAAAACATACTGAAATAATTGCTTAGGGCACACACAAAAATTAAATGTTCTGAAAGTTAAGAATCTCCTAAAACGAACAGATTACAGTTTCAATTGCCTAAAGAGAATTTTGAAAAGATTTGGGCGTTACAAGCTAACTAAAATCTAAATGTGAATTTGCTTACATGACAAGATGTCCACCTTGAACGAGATTTGCTCTTTGAGAGTGCCGTACTAACGTTGTACCGGGTGTTTTATTAACTTTTCTTAAGGAGGGGTTGTAGACTAGTTGACCAGGAAAAAGAGTAGAATCACATGGTATCATGTCATAGTTCAACCAATAAACGTTCTCTTGTTCCCTGAGTAGTTGCACATCCGCCAATCTTCCCTAGATAGCACATCATGGGGGGGGGGATAGGAGCGGATGGAAAGAGAATCAATGTCCATTCTCTCTCTCTCTTGCAAGTTTTATTTTTGTGTTGATGCCAGGAGTCCACCGAGGCCTACTTAATGTGATAACTAAATATGTTCATTAAAAAATTTTAGTAACCTAAATAAATGTTAGTTACATATATGAATTAGATAGATCTCTTTGAAGGAAAACCTCATTTCTCTTCATGAGGTAATTGCATTATATTTGGAAGAAAGTACAGAAAATATTTATAGAAAAAGGGAAACAAACATAAAATGGCTTTTACAATGAAAAGAAGAACATAGTTCACTCTTTACATTGCTACCACTGGACAAAGAGGTAATCTTTAAGAAAATCAATGTTTTTTTAATGTTCCTATATAAGTGTCATATTTTTCTTTACCAATTTCTTTTTTCTCCCTTTTGTGTTTTTTGGTTTCCTCTTTTAGGAAGTTGTGTTGCGTGTTTCACAATCTCTTCTGATAAGTTACAATAGAATGAAACCTAGGTTGGTAGATTGGGTGGTAACAATCATTTTTTTTAAGAAGCAGCCATTACCTCTTTGTCCAGTGGTAGCAATGTAAAGTGTGAACTGTGTTCGTCTTATTGTAAAAACCATATTTTGTTGTACCTTTTATATGTTTCTATTCACCTTTCCTGTAACTTCTTCCAAATACATAACTTATACATGAATTAGACTAATTGTGCTAAAAGCATAAATTTGATCTAAGACAGTGACCTTTTTAACTCTCAAACCATAGTTTATAACATTTAAAAACAAAATTAATACATAATACATTATAACATATTAAAGAATTAATATAAATATAGAAACAACCTCATCTTAAACCTGTCTGGGATATTTTCATGTAATCACACTAATAGGATAGGGAAGAGTAAGGTAGAATTTAGAGGAATTGTATCTACTTTCGATATAAGGTTGTAAAAAAAGACACCCTCTGCACACTGAGCCGGACTCGACCCTTGACCTGTTCATCGGCAATCTGGTTTGTTGCTCAAGTGATGAAATGCAAATAGAAACATGGTTAAAATAATCAATAACTAGAGCATACAAATTGTTATCTTTGGCTAAATATATGTCTGGGTTAGGGGAGTTGAGGCAGGTAAAAATTAACATTTAGAATTGGAGTCTTCTTGACTGAAATTAGAGTCAGCGTATTAATAAACATTTTAAATATAGTTAAAACAAAAGGATAATATGAGAGGTGAAACATAAGCAATAAAATTGTTGATCAATATCAGAATTAACATGGTGCCTACCGGTACTTTATTAACTTATTCAACAAACTTGTCACATATATTAACAGGCCTACTACATTATTTATGTTTAGCAAATAAAATGATAGATTTGTAGAAAAACAAAGTACAAATAAAAGTAAAAACGCTAATATATATTCACACACTTCCTGGGGAAGATGCAATAAGAACATTTAAATATTGAAGTGTGTGAATATGTGTTGAGAAGAGAACAGCAAGGATAATTGTTCTATAAAGTCCGTTCACCTTAGGAATTGTTTTCTGAAAGGCCTTTTTTCCCTACTAGAAATCTATTATATAGTATAATATTGGTAGGAAAAAAGACCTTTCAGAGAGTAATTCCTACCATGAATGGATTATAGGTGCATAAGAGACCTGCTATGGAGAAGAGAAGTGCCCTTGGAGTGTAAGGAAGTGTGTACAGGGTGTACTTTGTACCCATTGTCACATTTGCAGCAGAAACATGGACAGGGAATGTAAGAGAGACTAGGAAAGTGGAGGCCATGGGAATTAAGTATGTGAGGAGCATGTTAGCTGTCACTAGGAGAAACAAGATTAAGAATGAGCTATCTGGGAAAGAGTGGGGGTACAAGGAGTACGTGAGAAAGTAGAAAGATTGGAGGAGCAGTTAACAGAAAGTTTTCGAGTGAGAGAAGAAGAATGGAAGAAATTAAAGGAGGAAGAGTGTTGGAGAGATATAAAGATGGAGACATTTTACTAAATTGACTAAACCACAGGTTGGAAACAGTTGATGATGAGGATGTGTAAATAAGTTTTGGTGTTTTTACCTCTGATTTTTTTTCTACTATTTTATTTATATGATATTTTTTCTAGTGTATTTTATTTAATTCATATTACTTATATTTAGAATTTAAAACAATTAAATAGATCTAGTGTAATACAAACAAACAAATAAAAGACTCTCTGCCCTGAAGTGAGTACAAATACCTTCATTAAATAATTTCTTTTTTCTTTTTGAAGTCACATTATTTTGGTTAGAAAAGAGGATTGGAACAAACACAAAATGGCTTTTACAAAGATAAGAGGAACACATTTCACACTTTACATTGCTGACACTGGATACCGTACCATAGGTATTGAGATCATGAGTATTCTGATGATAGGCTCACAGACCAAAAGGGTTGTTTAAACTCATTGACACCCTTGGTCTCACCTGCACAGGTGGGTACACAAACAAAGTTGTCTACTCATGTCTTTTTCTCCAGGGATGGGGAGGTAAAGGTTCATATCTCTGCCAGGGTGCTATTTCTTAAATGAACCTTGGGGTCCTTTCACACAAAGGTTAGTACAACTTCCTCTCCCATTAGTGTGGATAACCCAGATAGGTCTTATGACACGGAGCAAAGGACAGGATCATCATGTTCTAAAACTAAATGTGTGTTGTGTTCTTTTGTTTGTTGTCAGCTGCCAGAACTGACCACTCAGAGAATGACTGTTTCCTTTTGGCAGTGCTGTCCCATGGGGAAATGGGAATCTTGTATTCCAATGATGCCCCCTACAAACCAGAGAGCCTCTGGGCATTCTTCACGGCCGATAAATGTCCCTCTCTCGCTGGGAAACCCAAGATTTTTATCATCCAGGTGGAAATTTATTTTCATTTGAATTTTTATATAGAGAAACTAACATGAGAAGGGGAGAAAAGATGAAAAAGAGAGTTGGAGGGGTGAATGCTCATTGAACAAACCATTCAGACCCAAACCGCAAACAAATGTACTGTATGACTGTATCAATGAATAAGACAGAAAAATAATATTAAGGAAAGCCTTTTACCTAGGGCCGGTTCTTTTTAAATTGCTGTAAGTCTCTTTGTTGTTTAACACATTTACAAAGTTTTTACACTAAAAAATAGAGTGCTTTTTCCTGGTATTTAAGCATTTTTTTTTTAAATTAGTCATCTCTCGGTTATATTTGGTTGTTTTTTTTTTTAGACATTTGTAAATGGCTCAAGGTACAATCTTGTATCTTGTATCTTGGGCCACATATTTGTAAGCCTACAATTTGAAATCCTGTTTCACATGTGTTGTTAAAGGTTAAATTATTTGGTAGAGCATACTACTTAAGTGTACAACATTTTTATTTCAATATACAGTAGTAGTCCTATAATAAAGTCCCCATTTCAATGGAACATTATATAAAACATTATAAAAAATAGATTGGTTACATTTGTTAAAACAGATATCCAAAGTTCAATATAGGCTTTGTAACAAAAACAGCCTTTTTAAATTATTAGTTAAATGTTAGTGATTTGTCCCAACAAAATAGAAAATCCAGCAACTAGACCCTGGACCATTAATTAACCACTAAATGCAAACAAAATCAGAGTTGAGGAAATCAAATCATACCATTATGCTTATTATATTTTCTAATATTCGTAGGGGAAAATGAAGATTTGTATTTAAGAAAAACAGGATTCGAACTATCTCTAATTTTAATTAGTATTAATAAAATGTTTAATAAATAGTTAAATAAAATACCACAGTAAAAGAGGATAAATAGTGTACATAAGGACATGGCTTTTTTTATACCTATTGGCGTGGTGATAAAGTGGCTCTAGGTACAAGTGTAGGCCATTCTTTGTTACATTGCTAGTGTAACCTTAAAATTAAAAGAAAATGAAATGTTTACTTTTGTATTTTATACTAGAGACTCTAGTGATTATAATGATTAGTAAAACAAAAGTTAATTCTGCTACCTTTCAGACTTAAAACAAAAAACAAATAGGCTCTGATTCCCACAAAAACTGAATGTTAAACTGCAATCCAGGCCTACAAAAGATAAACAAAATATTAGCATCAGGTTTTCACATATTGAAAGCATCTAACCGTATCAACAATATTCTCTAAAAACCACCAGTACTTGTGTATAAGCATCCTCCTTCACTCAGAAATCTTCTGGTACTTCCTAAACTCAAAACTGAAAATGACACAACCTTCTTTCAACCCCAACAAGGCTCAGCCCTGTAACAAAACAGCTTGCAAAACCTGCCAAATAAATCATCCAGCAGCCACTTTCTCTAGCAACATCACCAACTCCATCTATACCATCAAAGGCAGTCAGTCACACGTGTGAGTCTAGTAACCTAATTTACCAACTAAAATGCCAACAATGCACAGCACAATGTTGGCCTCACCACTGAAACTCGCCGTAAACGAATAGACACCGCCATGAAACCAAAATCAAGAATCCAGAAAAACCAGTTTCAGCACACGCCTCCACTCATAACCTCAACTGAGGACTGCTACATTGTCAAAGTGTTAAAATCATTTAACAAGAAACAATGTAATGTGTCTCAGTTAAGAAGATGTGAACTGGCACATCAATGGATCACAAAGTTTAGAAAACCACCCAACCTAAATATTCGCTAATTTCAACCTAGAGGCTATACCAGCACCACCCACTTTCCATAGAATAATAGAGAAACATTCAGAGAATTTCATCTCCACCTGATAAGATTTCATCCATATCAGTCAAGTTGGCATCACTGAAGACAACATCCTGTTCATTCAACCACGACTTCCCGAGGAAGATGTTATAATAGCATCGAAATATTGATGTGTGTGTAAATATGTGTTAGTGTTTTTACTTTTATTTGTGCTCTACCATTTTCCTAATATCATTTTATTCGTTACCAATTATGTGCTAATATTGACATACGCAAGAGAAATATGGGTATTGAAACAGAATTGGAGCCTGTGAAAAATGTGTGATAAGTTCTATAGGAGTGACAAGAATGGGTAGGATGAGAAAAAAAGGAGAGAGTTATATTTGAGGAGGATCCAGTGCAGGACAAGATGGTTTGGCCATGTGAGGAGAATGAAGAAAGAGAGGATACCAAAGAAGTTGTTGGTTCTTAAAGTGAGGGGCAGGAGACCCAGAAGAAGACCAAGGGATAGGTGGCTAAAGGTAGTGCAAAGGATTATGGAGGAAAGAGAAGAGGTCTAGGTCATGGTGGATGGTGGGAAGAAGGATGGTGAAGAGGTTTATGTTCCAAACAAACTCAGCCAGTGGCTGGAATATGTTCATAATGATGATGATAGCCAAAGGAAATATTTTATTCTCTAATTTGTTCTTAATTTTTACTAGGGGTGTATGTATGAACTTTTGACTTTAATTCATTATTTATCCGCTTCATTTTGAAAGTAAAATAATTGTATCGACAATTATTAAGCCATGTTAATTTATCAGCCTGGAATGAAGTATGGTAATCATGTTTGCAATATAATCTGACACCATAGCTCAGTCAGTAGCGTGTCTGTTTACTAAGCTAAGGGTCCCGAGCTCGATTCCTGGCATGGACAAAAAATGTGTCATTAGTGAAATGTGGGTTTACCCTTTCACATTGATAGATTAACAGCTGGAGACTGGATGTTGTGCTTGTTCTAGTCTTAAGATATATAATAAGGCATATGAAGCCACAACAGGCCAAGCAAGTTGGTAGTGGGAAATATATGGCTTGAATAAAAAACTGATCCAGACCATAGGCTGGAAACAATAATGGATATAAAAATGCTTACAATATAACATTTTTGATACTCAAAGTTATACAACATATTAAGCCTGTGTGAAATTTCAAATCCGAATCTTACTAAGATTCAGATTTGATTCGAAATGTTGAATCTTAATATCGGAAGGTTTACATTAGATACAAAATTTAAAATCTTGGGTTCAAATTTGATGGGCTTAGTTCAAAATTCGAAGCTATAATTCATACTTTCTTAATAAATTGGTATAAAAAGGGCAAGAGGATGATTGTTTGTGACACGGAAAATCTTGCTCCAGGGTTAAAAAAAAGTGTTATCTTTATTTGATTGTTACTCTTTGAGATAGGTAATATAAACCTAAAATATGTCTAAAATGTGTATCAACATTTTTGAAATAGTTTATTGTTGGATTGAATTCAAAATCTTAACATGGTTTAATTTTCAACATAGACTTGATTTGAAACTTATCATATTAAGTAAATTAATCGATTCAGATCCAAACCTATTAGATCCCATTTTTTATGTAAGCATGAACTAAATTAATATGAGATTCAATTAGGATTCAACTCAAAAAATGTTTCTAGATATGAAATTCGACTCTGGCTTTATTCACAATTTCTTAGGCATAAGATTCACTTTAGATTCGATTCGAGTAAATTAGCCAAGATTCGGATTCTTTTCAAAACTTTAAATGATGAGTTCGCAAGGGCTTACAAATTATTATTTTTCCCCCAAAATTAAAGAATATTTTTAAATTTTCAAACTTTAATTCACCTTTGGAAATAGTTTATTGCAGGACTATTCAATTGGTGTTCCGCCAAGCTCCACAGATTGGTCCATAGATTGAAAGTCCAACTACTTTATAACTGGAAATGCATCATATAGTTCAGACGGTATGTAGAGACACCTGACCTTGAGCAGCCAGAGAGATCTTCATTCTCTTATCAATGGTGGGGGAAGCTGCAAGCCCAGTGTTACTCAGTCCTTGGTGCCACCAACATTGTGTGTACCCTCCAGTGCCGTGAGTCCCCTACTCTAGACCCGGTATCTCTCCCTCCAAGCACCATGACATAAAAGCTGAGATATATAACATATTCTTGCTTTTGACCTTGAACAATGCAGGTGGCCAGGTGACAGGGTTGCTATGAGTGACTCACATCTCTTCTCCCCTCCACCCAACAGCAGCCGATGTCTCGCCAGTTGATGTTTGCCTGGCTTATTGTTTGTGCGTTATTTATAGTAATAGCAGCGTGCTTTAATTGTAATTAGTCCTATTCTATTTTCCCCATTAATGGTTTATATTTTAATAATGATTATTTATGTTTAAATGATTTTGACATGATCTACTTTTTCATATTTATTAGGCCTAGTGCTATTCTAACTTTTACATTTTTTAAATTTCACTGCAATATATCAATATTTTATATAATATCAAATTATGTTTCTCTCCCCTCACTCCTCACTCCCTCCTTTTAAACTACAAACATATAATCTAATAATGTTCCAAATTGCTGCCAGCTTGAATTAAATATCTGGCCCGCCATATATTATGATTTTTTGGATAGACTCACTTTGATAATTAATTGAATAGCCCTGGTTTATATTATTCGATTTGACTTTGCTTCATATTGAAAAAGGAGATTTTGCACACCATTAATTTTCATTAAGTGTATCCACTTGAAGCTACATAATATACCACTATAAGAACAATTTAATAATACTGATGATACAATGGATTAGTTTTATGGAAATATATTAGCATTCACTAGGAGTGGAAATGAGAAAACAGAATGTGTGAAAATCAAGTGACAGTTTCTATAATTTAACATCATGAACAGTTCCCAGCCACTGATCGAGTTTGTTTGGAAAATAAGCCTCTCCAATGTCTCCTTTTCCCCCTTCAACTCTCCTCCTCCACCAAGACACAATCTTCTCTCTCCTCCACACTTCTTTGCACTCCCCTCTGCCTCCTGTCCCTTGTTCTTTCTCTTGGCCACATTCCCCCACGTTAATATCCAACATCTTCTTTGGTATCTTCTTCATTCTTCTCACATGACCATACCACCTTAGTTGTGCTGTCTCTCTCTTGTCCTTCACTGGCTCTTCCTTTACTATTTCTCTCACTCTTTCATTTAACATGAATATTTAAAGTTAGTTTAATATATCTTCATAAGGAAAACCTCTTTTTGCTTTATGAGGTAATATTATATAACTGTCCTGCGATTCTACAATAAACTACTCACATCTTTATGTGTGAGATTGTATATCTAAAATTCGTTTAATCTCATATATATGTATGTGTGCATTGTTACAGGCTTGCCAAGGCGACAAACTGGACCCTGGAATCAAGATGCGTACAGAAGTAGACAGTAAAGACTCGTTGGGATACAAGATTCCAATCCATTCAGACTTCCTCATTGCATACTCAACTGTCCCAGGTGAGAAACATTGTTTCATTTGCATCCTTGTCTTAGGTGAGCTTTATCCGTTGTAGAACCAGCTTCTTTTTAAAGTCCACAATGAGGAGATGGACATAGGAAGTCTGTAGAAGTGGGAAGACAAGCAATCATGACCTGTATATAGCTGGAAGAGAGCGACTGAAGATAGCCTTGTGCTTTCTGGGATGAGTATTGTGTTGATGATAATGCTTCCCCTTTTATTTGGACTATCGTTTGCAATTTGTTAAATTTATCATGTTTATGCGTCTTTATTAATGATAAGTTTTTCTGAGTAAAATTATGTTGGCTATACACTTTTGACCAATGATTTTTAATTATCATTATTTTTAATGCTGTGTTTATTTCAATCAACTAGAGAGAACTCTGGTCACTCCAAAACATCATCATATAGTTATTGTATAACCATCCACATATCACATAGATAAATTAAAAAGAGTTCATTATACTTTTAATTAGAGATGTGTTGAATCCACTATTTCTAGAATTGGAATCGACCTACATTACATAAGATAGGCCTAAACTGGAAATTAAGATTTATTTCAATGTTTCTTTCAATTTTAATCAACACCAGCCACCCCTCGCAAAATACTGGTTAAAATCCAGCCACATTAAACAATCAAGGCATATATTATTGTTTAGAAATAATATCAATCAAAATTTGAGCGTCTTTTGGTTTTTTTAAAAGTGTTTTAGAATGAGTTAAGTTTCTAAAAATCATGTGAAATAAACAGATTAGGCCTAGTTATCTTTTGATCAACTTTAATGATCAGTGAAGGATTATAATTTATTTCAACAAGAAAATAAAAATACAAACAGATTTTTTAAATATGAACTAAAACAACATGCTTAACAATCATACATGCATTGGAAATAGTGATAATGCCTAAATATGATATAATATTATTTTCTTACATATTATCTATCTTCGCATAGAAAACAAGAAATATATTCGATTCTTGCAATATATCGATTTCTGACAATACATTTTATTTAAAACACGAACATATTTTCGACTCTTGCAGTATGTTCATTCCCATTTTATTAGGCAGAACTTCGTTTAAATATTTTTACAATTACTTCAATAACATTTAAAATAATAATAAACTCTTAGTTAAAATAAATTTAAAAACAAATTATGAATTAGCAAGTCGTTATTTGATTCTTAAAACTTGATAGCGCTTACTAAGTAATCAGATTACCTGAATCGATTCTAAACAATCAATATACAATACGTAGGCCAGTAGGCATATATAAACAGTTTTATCTGTGTCTGGCTCTTGACAGTATTTATTTTTCATGAAACCCAACAAAATAAGATCTAAATTGATGAACATGTTTAAAATTTAACTAATTTCATTGGTGTTTTTCAGTTAATTTAATCAAATCTACATATTTTATTATATTGCCTGTAATATTGCAAATAATGCCACCAACAATGGATAGGTTTGGAGAGATGTGTGTAGCTCAACATCATACTATCATGTTACTCCTCACACAATATATGAGCGTAACAAGCCATTTGAAAAATAAAACAAGATTAGTTTTGTTTTGTATTTCAAAGGGAGATTACAGAAAGCTATCTTTTATGCTCTTTAGCAAAGGTATTCAAAACTTCTTCAGGCCTCATTATGGGCGCGCTGTCCTGGTGGATGTGTGGCAAAGCCAACCCATTTTGGCTATATTTTGTCAGTTTACAGAATAAATAGGTCTTACAACTATGCACAGTCAAAAAGGAGCATTCTGCTATGCTCATTATGACGGTCAATATGCACAAGAGTTGAAACATAACGCTAATGTTGGGTAGGGTAGAAGCTATTTTGAACCTAATGAAGGAAACTTAGGAATCTTGTCTGAACAGTTTGATTTCCACATCCACGTCTAGGTTTGTAGCTCTCATTTCAAAACTGAGAGTTGAGCTTCTTGCAGACCTACATCTTCAAAACTCTAACTGAATTCTGGTGACAATAGCTTTTGAAGCTGTCCAACTCTTAGCAGCTGTGATTTTGGAAATCTGTATGAAAGTTCATTGACTATGTAGTTCAATAAAGGAAGGTACACTGCAATACAATAGTATTCTTCGACTTTGATTGACCCTTATTAATTTGTATCCCCATCTTCCTTGCCAAATTTTCTGACTTTTTAAAGAGTTGTTTGAATGAATCATTGCTTTTGTCACATTTCTCTTGGATGCTGGCCCTTGCCGCTCCAACAAGCTCCATGTTATCTGCCTGTAACTTCCAAGCCAAGGTTGGGGCTAGTCCCTAAAAGTGAGCCAATACAACCACACTGATGAGGAACTCTGATGACAGTATATAGTGCATTACTTCCTCTACCTTCAGGTGAATGAATGATAGTTTCCAAAACTATGGGGAGGCACGGAAGAGTGTTCAAAAAAGTTAAAACAGGATCATGCCTTTAAACACATCTTGTTTTGCACATCTTTTAAGGGCATGTTTTCATTTTTCGAACCAATCTTTCATTTATGCATCAGAGAATATTCACTGCTCCTAGCAAATTTTGGTGGAAGAAGACTCTCTAATGTAACATTTATATTATATTTATAATACAGGACTCATTTTTGTCCTTTTGAGGAAAAACTCCTACTATTTGACCTCCAGAAGAAAGAAACCGTTTGGTTTGTTGAGGTTTAAGTGTGGATTTTCCTGATAAGTTGGCAAAACAAAATATCATATCATAATGGGTCACGCTGTTTGAATAAATTCGATGTATGCCCGAAAGCTTGTAGTGTCTTTGAAATTCATTGGTTATAAAATGGTTCTTGAAGGTAGTGCCATAATGAACAATTTACAACTAGAAAAGGTTAAATTTAAAGCTATCCTTCTGTTACCCCATCAAAATCCTGATGTTGAAGGAGGATTCTCACAAATATCAAACTATCTTACTGACAACAGGACCTCTCTCTTTGAGGCATCCATATGAGGCATGTAGTCTATCAAAGATGGTCTTAAACATTACAACTATCAGTGCATCACAGTATCATTTACGAAGAATTTCATCAAGAAAGGACACGGGGCCCATAAGTTGTAATTGAATGGACTCGAAGAAGATAAGAGAATTGAGGCTGAACAGAAGAAACAAGAGCAAAAAAAAAGTGAAAATAAAAAACCAAAGTGAAGAGTATCAAGCATATAAGAAATTTTTGGAAAATAAATCGCAGAAAGCCAAAGAGGCACTGCAAAAAGAGAACTGGTTAGAAAAGCAAGAATCAGAAGCTAAAGAAGTTCAATCTTACAATTCATTGGTGGTAGAAGTGAATTAAAAGGATTAATAATGCTATTTAAATCAATGATCGGAAAGGTTTGCATATAGCTCAAACTATGCTAGAAGCTCCAGGCAAAAAATTGGAAGAAAGTGACTCTGCTTTTGAGAAAATAAGTAACAAACAAAATCAAATTCAAAAGAGGAAGACAACAATGTTGGACTACTTTTGTGCAAAGAAACCCCATAACAACTGTAACATGATTAATTTGTTGTTTTTTTGGCATACAACCCAAACGGCTAGTAAGACACAGGGGCAAATAAAATATTCTATTAGGATGTTTCACTGATTATGTTTTAAATATAAAATATTTAAGATGGAAGACAGTTTATTTTAACCTATGTCATCTTTTGATGATATTGTACATCATTATTGTAATAGTTATCATTATTATTACTATTTTCTATTGTGTTTCACTATCATTATTTCCAAATTTGGATATGTAATGAAATGACAAAGTAAAATAAATACTGTACTTAAGAGAAAATAAATTAAGGATGGGGGGGATAGATAAGAGTAGGATTGCAAGAGGTTGATGATGGTTGAGCATTCCTACTTTCTTCTTTTATAAAATACTTTTTCTTATTTTTGCTACAGGTCCAATAACAAAAAACATTGTTTTTAATTATTTATTTTATTTTGGCGTTATGAGGTGGATATAAAATGTTTTTAACATGTCCTACTTTTATTAATTTTACATCAAAATGTCCTACTTTTCCTACTTTTTGACACCCAAAATATGATATAAGGCCTGATAATAGCAAAAAACTATTCAACTAATTTATTTAGTTATATAATTTTAGATAGTGTATTTTATGGTCATCTGGGGGTACATGCCCCTGTGCCCCATCTAAATCCGCTAATGCATATGAAACGATATTCCAATTCGAGCAATTACAACAGGTTACACGAGTGAGCAACTTTCGGCAACTGGTGGCCGGCTGGGCAACTGCAATTGCCGTTTATAAAAGTCCTCATTCAAAACAATGCTCTGCTAAAATTGTTGCAACCGATTTCCACCACGAATTGCATCATTTATAAGCGGTTTTAGTTTCAGGGTTAGGGGATAGGAAAACTATGAAAGAATATTAATCTTAAAATGTTGGAGAAACACTTTTCTTGTGTTCCATATTCTAGCTATCCAAGGCCACCTTGATCTCGTTAACTTTGGATAGTTGGGACTACTGTAGTTTACTTTATCATTGGTCCTGACACATTTAAAATATAATTAGTTTACTCCACTTTTCTCATAGTTAAATAGGTTGAGTTTAAATAGTAATTGTATTTTTAAAGCCTGCACATAGAATATTAAAGTAAATATATAAATTCTAGAATAAAAAGAGAGAAAAAATGTTCATTAAATTTGTTAGAATTTACGTACGGCAAATATAATTAAATTGAAATAAAATGAAACATATAACTTCATTTTGTGGCCACTCTTTGAATATTAACTCTCACCCAGGACTAAACCTTAATTCAGAGATAGTTCCATTTCGAATGGAAGTTCATGATATCTTATTTCATTAGCAGCGACCATTAAAAGAAAGAATAGATGTTAATTCATATTATAAGAAGTGTTAACAATTAGATTAGAGATGGGTCAAATCCATTATTTTACGAATCTGAATCTCAAATTGGTTTTTTAATTGCGAATCTTGGAAAAGTTTATGAGCATAAGAGAAAATAGAAATATAATAGAAAATACAACTAGTAACTAAATGTTAACGTTATTTCTTATAATCCATACCTTATAACATTCATACATTCAGTTTAGTGTTATATTACTGCTCTGGGGCCTGGTTGTTAAGTTCATCCTATGAGTATAATTGGTTCTAAACCACCAATGAGCAATATTAGGCAGAAAGCACACATGCAATTATCTGTTGTGCAATAGTTGCACAAAAGTTTGTTCCGCCAATGGTTAAACCATGCACACATCACGCAACATCAAACAGTGCAACTAAATTGGCTCAGTTTAAACATGGATTTCATTGAGTTAGCTGTAATGTGTGCACACTTGAGTTGAGAAGAAGGAAGAAAATTAGAATAAAGAGGCAATATCGGGTACATCCAACTTTACCCAACGTATGGTGAAAGGACAGTTTTATAAAATTTATACGGATTTACAAGCCCACCCAGAGAAATTTTTTTGGTTATTATCGCATGAGGGTTGACACCTTTGATGAACTTCTGGACCTAATGCGGCCATACATCACTTACGAAGATCCTAAGTGGAAGAAAGCTGTCTCTCTGGCAGAAAGACTGTCAGTTACTTTAAGGTAATGGAAAAAAAAAATAGTTTTAAGAAAAATTATATTCATTCTCTTTTCATCAAATGGTACATTTATCTTATTTCAAAGAAATCACCCGAAAAAATATTATAAAACAACACAAAGATAGAAAAAATTATATAATTTAATCAAATTAGATGTTTTGTTTTGTTTTTTCATTCAAAAATCACATAAAATGCAAAGCATCATCCATTAATAAATGTTTGTGAAACATTGCTCGGAGCTTGGATGTGTGTTGAGGATCCATATGGGTGGTTTACTGATGTGTGGATGTAATAGTGAGAAGGATTTTGTTTTGATCCATTATTTACTGTAACATCTTGGGGCACATAGCTTTGATATGTTTACTGTTTTTGATGCCCATCGTAGATATATCCTTGGCTTGGTTAAGCAAAGGGTTTTAATGTAACGAGAAACTTCCATCTTTGCTTCAATCTTGTGAATGATGGTACCAAAGAAAGAAGGATTTGTCTTCATGAATATTCTTTTCCTTCTTTTATTTTAAAATTGTTAATAAAGCTTCTTCATACATTGGAATTTTCTTGATATTTATTGTGACCTCTTTTTTGTTGTTGAATTTACTGGTAATTGGGTGGGTGTACCAGCTTCAGGTGTGTGAATGAAGTCACCACCCAGTATCTGGAATGTTGTCTGTATGCTCCAGGTTCATCTTCTGTCTCCGAGCTGTGCCCCAGTTTAACAGATGGGCTACATTCGCTGACTGTCGGCCGGTCTTCCATTGTGGGCAGGAAAAACAATTACTTGGCAAAGTACACACATTTTTGGCGTTTTGAAGCAGCATGTCCTGACTTTCCTTGTTTTTGTTCAGCCAGTTCTCTTCGAAAACATCTTCTTAAAAATGTTTATCCACCTACTCAGCAGTACTTTTTCTGGGAAAGAAGACAAGAATATTTTATTTTATAGTACCTTAATTATCTTTGTTTTTATCACTAAATTATAAATAAAAATGAAATAATATGTCTCTCCCCTCATCTTTTGCAGGTACCTTGCAACAGGGAACCATTTTCAATCTCTGCACTATGAGTTCTTGATTGGTGTGTCCATGCTAAGAATAATTGTCAAAGCTACATGGGAGAAACTATGGATATGGCTTAGAGAGAAATGCATGCCAGAAAAGACCGAAGGGACAATGCGCCAAATTGCTGAAAAGTTTGCAGCTAGAACAAATTTTCTTAACTGTTTGGGGCCAATAGATGGGCAATACATACGAAATCAAAAACCAAATCTTACCGGTTCTGAGTTCATTAACTATAAACAATTATTTTCTATTGTTCTTTTGGCCGTTGTAGTGTTTTACTTCAGTTGATATTGGGTCATTCAGTAGTGCTAATGATCCACATGTGTTTCAAAGATCAAACTTTTGCTGAAAACTTGACCTAAGTCAGTTAAATTTACCACCAAACCAGCCACTGCCAAACAATGACACGGGGCCCACCCATTCCATTTGTTTTTGTTGCTGATGAAGCGTTTGTATTAACAGTGCATGTACAGCGGCCGTTTGGGTGACGGAACTTAGGCATTGAGAAAAGAATTTACAGGTATCGACTTACTTGGGCTAGAAGAACAGTTGAGTGTACATTTGCCATGATGGCAAATAAATGGAGAATATTTCATGGATCACTAGATTTGAACCTGACATTCTGTGACTATTATTAAGGCATGTTGCATCCTTCATAACTTTGTGCGCCAAAGAGATGGGGTCAGATTTGAAGATATACTGTATAAGTGTCTTAATACAGGTATTAATCTCACAAATATCGGTGGGAGCCATGAAGGGGCAATAGCAAGAGATTATTTTGTGAAATATTTCAATTCCCCTCAGGAGTCTATTCCCTAGCAATATGAAAAAATATAAGTTCAAGTAATAAAAGAGAATAGTACTAAACTGGCATTACAATTTTTTATAAATAAAATGTAGCACCTTTAGCTGCTTTTTCTTTTGAAGTTGTCACGTAGGAACCATTTCCTCACAGAGTTATTTTCAAAGGCGAGAAATTAAGTTCCGGTCCTAATGCTCTGTTAGTCCACAATTGTAAATAGGTAGCTTACTTTGGACTGCTTCACTGAATCTTTCCAGCCAATCATTTTTATTTATAAATAAAATAAAAATTAAACTTTCTATTAATACGGTGTTTTAATCAGCGCTAGTTAAATTTAATTTAATTATTTTAATATAGTTTAAATCTAATTAATAATAATTGATTTACTAATTAATAAAAATAAATTAATTTTTTACCTTGTCGCACTGGAGAGGACATGTTTCCGTGATGTTCACTGATCCAACTGTTTGTTGCAAGTGTGCTCATATCTGTTTAAACAAGTATGACACACATCAGTTGCACAATCAATTAGTTTGTGCAGTCAAATTTTTAGTTGGATATTAGTTGCATGTGTGCACGCTGTCATATAAACCCATTGTAGTCACCATGCAATCAAACTATTGCACAACTGATAATCCCATGTGTGTCCCCTGCCTTAAAAGCCCTAAAACAAATTTCAAATGAAAAATTGACAAAAAGATCTTTTTTAAATTTATCGAATCTAAAATATCCTTAAAGATTTGAGAGGGATTAGAGGGCCCATCCATAATTTAGATATTATTTTCTGTAGTAATCTAAGAAAAAAATTGTACCAAACAGATTAATTAAAAAAATATTGATAGGATAGAAATATTTACCTGTAGTTGTATAAATTTTTTACCACACCAATGCTTTCAGGATATTGTTTGGGGCTTACAAAATCACAAGTACTCGACTAGGGCGTTAGAAGGCACAGACAAATATACTAATCATTAGTCTCTCTTTTTTTTCTTGAATACAAAGCTTCATTTTACCTTTGAATTAGAATATTAAGGAGGGAAACAATCTAAGAAGTTGACTTTCTCAAATTAGTGTTTTTTCCTTAATTTCTTATTTGTTCACATTAATTTTTTAGTTGCTATAGAAAATAGAAATTGTAAATAAATTATAATATTTAAAATGTGAATTCACTTTGGTTAAGTTGTAAATTAGTGGTCTGGAGTTTGGCTTTTAAGTATGTCCTTTAATTATGTTGGCTGGACTATTGGTAAACTTTTTAAGGGTTAAATTATTCCAAATTCAAACAAAAATTACATTTGGTTCTTGAATCTGAAATTTGTTTGAATCCTGAATCTAAATATCCTTCGAATTTAAAGGACCCATCCTTTCATAAAAACTAGTTGTCAGGTTCATTATTGTATGATGTTTCTGATCCAGGTTTCTTCTCTTGGCGCAACACAACCAACGGTTCTTGGTTCATCCAAGCGCTCTGCGCCGAGCTTAAGGCTAACGGCGCCCATCTCGACATGTTAACGTTGCTGACGTTTGTGTGCCAACGAGTGGCCCTGGATTTTGAGTCGAACACGCCAGGGGATGTCAAAATGCACCAGCAGAAACAAATACCTTGCATCACCACCATGCTCACCAGACTCATCAAGTTCACGCCCAAATGAAGGCCAGATCTTTCTGACTAATACACGATACAGGAGTTTGATCTCGACCAAGTGCACTCATACATAATACCTCCAAGCGAATCTCCTAAATATGAACTCTCTTCATTTTGTTCCCTTAGGCTAGATAGTTTTAATTTATCCACAGCCATTTATGTCATTCAAGTTAGAAACAGTTTAGAACTAAAATTATGATCTGGAAGTTCTCTCAGGGTAAACATCCCCTAGTCATATATGGTCAAACTAGATCACGCACCCTCCCCTATAATGTTCTGTTGAGCTAGAAAACAGTAGGGGGTGGGGTTATTATTATATTTCTCAATGTGAAATGACTCGCAACTTATGTCAGGATAGCTCTCTAAAATAATAATGACTTGGTGCAAAACTGGGTTAGTAGTACAACAATAATTCATCTAGGTTTATAATTAAAATCCTATGACATATTTTTATATTATCAAGTGTACTTTGTATAGCATTTACATTATTTTGTTAAAAATAGGACTAGTTCTTGTGAACTTTTACCAAAACTCTTGGAGAACATACAACAGAGTATTTTATTTACTCTATGTATAATAATATGTATTTTTTTAAGAAACCTATAAATATCAAGTATATTTTCATTTTGAGATTTATACTGGAATTTTAATAAGTTCCCTGGCTTTAATTGACTTTACTCCAGTGAGCTTATATTTGTGCTAATATTATTGTGTATTAGGTTTGTTGCAAAGCTTCAAAAGCTTTGAATTTGCTTAAAAGAATCTTAAATAACTTTGTTTAAAAATGAGTTGGCCCAATGGATAAATAATTTTATAATAAAGGAAATTGATAAAACTAAAGAAAAGGAAAAAATAAACTACTAAGAGTAAATTTGATGAATAAAGCCCCCCTAGGGAAAGAGGATTGCCTTTATCAAACACAAAGAAAGAAGAGAATACAAATAACACAAACATTGGATTGCTCCATTTTGAATTTAAAGAAGGACTGTTAGAAACACATTGTGCCAACTGTTTTTGGGAGTAAAGATACATTTCTTGGCTGTGGTTAGTATTTATATAGACCTATTTGAAAAATGTTTATCTTATAGAAAGAAAGAAACTCTCTTCTGTTGAGGCCTGGTGGTAAGCCATTGGTGGGCCAGTTCCCACTATCTAAGTTGAGAACTGTTGCACTGTTTGGGAAATGCTCTTAATATTTTGGTGGTGTAGCAGGTTTGAAAGTCCTGGTTGTGGGTACAGGCTTGTCCGGATCTTTGTGGTTTGTGTCAAAACTATGATTGTTCATTCACTATCTAAGAGAACTTGTAGTAAGGTCTATATACTCTGCATCACATGATTTTGTATTCTAATTTGGTAACTTTGCTATTGAAGGATGTAGCTGGTGGTGGATTCCACATGTGCTGCAATGGGTGCTACCGCAGAGGTATGAGCCTTGGTAGTCTGTTTTTCTTCTTGGATTATCTTGGGGTTAGGAAGTTTGGGATGGACTAGAATATTGTGGAGATTGTGTACTGATCGCCTCATTGAAAGGTAACCAGTAACACTTATTAAGTTTAGCGAAAAATTTATATCTATCGCCAAGACTGAAAGAAAGCATAAGTAGATAATTAATCAATACAAAAGGAGGTTAAGATAGTTATCCAAAACACGTGGTTTCCCACATGATTATTTTTAAATCAATAACCCAGTTACAAAAAGGACTGTATTATTTACTAAGCGAATAAAAGGTAATAAAACATAATAAAAGATTAAGAGAATAAAAAAAGGTAATAAAACATAATAAAAGATTAATTTAAAATAAAAAAAGGTAATAAAACATAATAAAAGATTAATTTAAAATAAAAGAGGACATTTACATTTACTACATTACCGATTTGTTTAAGGTATTAATAAAGGATATCTCCTGTAGAACAGAGAAAACCAAAAAATAAAAATTAATTAATAAAAAGAAAATAGTCTTCAACCATTATACTTAATCCCCTGTTCTATTAAATTTTAAATAGCGTGGTTTATAGGATGCCGATTGATATAAAAACCATAATATAAAAAAAACAGGCCTCATGGTTGACAATTTTTACGTTACATTAGAACACCACAAAAAAATGCATAATAATCCAAAACCTAAAAGGTAATTAATTAGACAACATAACTACACGGAAACTTTAACTCATAACCCCAAAAACAAGAAAGAAATAAAAAGGAAAAAAGACTACATGATAATTTAGAAAAGATTCTTGAATAAAATTAAAAAAGTAAGAGAAACAAAAAAAAATTATGTCTCACGTTAATAGGATCCAAAGAGAGAATGGCCGAGGGAAAGGCGTTATTTCCCTGAACAGGAAATTGTGAATCACGGATAGGCCAATCAGAGACTTTTAAGATAAAAAAGGACCAATTATATAATACTTGAAGACTTGACATTTAAAAAAATAAAAGATATAAAAAACATTAAGGTTAAATTACATATATAAAAAAGGTACAAAGAGATTTAATTACTTAACACATTGAATTAATTGTTTATAAAAGATTATTACAACTTTAGTTCCACTAAATCCCATCCAGATCGCCACCTTATTCCAGAACTACTCCTAATTTAAAGTTTGTCCGCCAGGCTTCGTCACTCACCACTATCAGGAACGTCAAGGTCGATAGAACTTAGGTCCGAATTATAATCAATAGTACAATTGGGTGGCCGTTTGAAAGTGACTCTTGGGGGTGAACTAAGAAAGTTTTGAGCCTTGGTGAAACTGGTTAGGAATTTGTAACCAGTTTTAAGGATGGTGTTGATATGTTGTAGACCAGGATGGTATTGTGTTATGACGAGGGATATCCTAAACACTTTTTGGAGGGTCATAGTCATCCCTGGAGAGTGCTCTGTAGATTTGGATGTCTATTAAAGGCTTGGGGTAAACTGCTTTGGAAAGCTGTGAAGAGTTGTTTACAATATTCAATTAAATCATAATGTTCTGAACATATCTGTTTGGCTCGCATGGCAAGTCTGAATGGTAGAAACCTTTTTGTGTATGAAGGATGGCTGCTATGGTAGTGGAGGTATTGTTGGTGATTGGTGGGTTTTATATGTACAGTGGTGCGAATTTGGTTGTTTTCGAGGAACAGAGTCACATTAAGGATTTATTATTAATGAAGTTTAAGGGGCTGCAATTGTTGAGATTATCTAGAAAGATGTCCAAGGATTTTTCAGAGTGAGGCCAGACCATGAAAATGTTGTCAATGTAGCGAAGCCATAGATAGGGTTTGATGGGCTGAGATTGTAAAAAGTGTTCTTCTAATAGTGCCACGTATAGATTTGCATATGAAGGAGACATGCGTGTACCCATAGCTGTGCCCTTTATCTGTAGGTAGTGTTTGTCTAGAAAACGAAGGTTGTTGTATTGAAGGATCATTCTAGCCAGTTCCACCAAGAAAGAAGTGGTAGGTTTAGACCCAGGAGTCTGCGCTCTAAGAAAAGCTCCATTGCTGACATTCCATGCACATAAGGGATGTTAGTCTAGAGTGCTGTGACATCAATAGTGACCATAAAATAGTTCAATGGAAGGTTTTTAATTTTGTGAATTTTGTGTAAGAAGTGTTTTGTATCTTATATGAATGAGGGAAGTTGTTTTACAAAGGGTTGTAGGTGTGAATCAACCTGGGATGAAATTCTCTCAATTGGAGAGCCGCAACCAGATACAATCGGACAGCCAGGCGGAGGTCTAATTTATTTGTGTATTTTAGGGAAGAGATTCATTGTGGGAGTTTGAGCTTATTGTGGAAAGAGAGTTGAATTGCGTTAGTGGTGAGATTCTGCCGGAGACCTTGACGTTGTAGGAACTCTTTAAACTGTGCGTTGTGATCTTCAGTTAGATCTTCTGTGAGTGGTCTGTAGATGGAGTGGTCGGATAGCTGACTTTGTGCCTCTGTGATGTAGTCAATACAATTCAAGATGACTGTGGTGGAGTTCTTGTCAGCTGGTAGGATGATGATATTTTTTTTATTCTTCGATAGCTTTTTGTTTGTTGATGTTGAGGTTCCGTTTAAACGGTAGTGTCTTCAGAAAGAGCAGATTGGCAATATTGGAAAGGAGGTAAGTGATGAACTTCCGAAGGGTGTTCAGAGGGTAGTGGTGGGGGAGGTCCCAGTCTGAAGGTGGCTTGAACTGGTAGTGTAGGATTTGTTTTGCAAAAAAAAAATCAATTTTGGAGTGTGAGCAAAGGAAAGGACATCGTGAACTTTAAATATTCATTGGCTCTGACTTCTCTTTAAAAAAAACTCCTGCTTTGATAAATGCAAAGCTTCTATAGTTAAAAATGTAAACAGATAGGTTCAATTTTTGTCATCCCATATTATGATGTATTTCAAATTAATCTTCACTGAAAAGAATACTTGATTTATCAGCTTAGGTCACAGTTTGGCAATAAAGTATTCTGTAAATGATATGTAGTATTTTAAGTTTGATGAATACACACTAAATACATAGAGTGCATATTTATAGATTTTTAAACAATAAAAAAAATTCAAACTTTGGTTCAGGTGTGAAAATATTTCGCATTTAATTCAGCTTTACTTTAAATCAAAAAGGGTTTTTGCACATTCCTATTGTATACATTATGGCCCCGACTCTTAAATCTGGCAGTGAAATTATTCAACAACACTCTAAACACAAGTTTAAGGTTGATTTGGTTGGTGGTAGGTGAGGGATGGACACACATGACTTTGCAGACGTGTCTTAAGAACACAATCGATTTTAAGGTTGTTTCTTTTTTAGTCTGAAATAATAACAGTGTAGAAACACTACAATAATGTAGAGTAAATGATAAGGAAGCCAACCTGAAAGAATAATTAGGTTAGGCCTAGATAGAAACACTTTTCTCTAGTCATTTCTTATTACACTTTAACACTCCCACTTCTTCAAACTTCCACATTTGCACATGGCTTAGAATTTTTGGAAATATTCCTTTTTCATATGAAGAGTGTTATTAAAAACACAAATAAAGATCAACAAGCATGTAGTTTTATATCTTTCTATGTGTTTTTAATGTATTTTTTAACATGAAAAAGTAATATTTCCGAAAATTCAAAACAATGTGTAACTGTGGAGGTTTGAAGAAGTGCAAAAGTATTAGAAGAAATGAAAAGATAAATGTGTTTTTATCCAGGCCTAACCTAACAATCCTTTCAGACTGGCTTTCTTTACATTATTGTACATTGTTTTTACACTGTCGTATATATTTCCAAGCTGTCAGGCAATCATTAGTTTTATTAGTTTAAAATAAATAACTTTTTTGTGCACAATAAAAAGTTTTTATTAACATTTATTTAGCTTTGTTATAAGTTGCCACCACAATAATCTAAAAGAAAACAAAATAACAGCTTACCTGCTTCTCCTCTTACCGTATCATCATGTTTCCTACCTGTGACAAGGACCCCTAACTTTGAAATTTGTGAAAATCGAGCTAATTTTGAAAGGTTTCTACTGTCATGCGAGTCTGTGTAGCGTTGTTTCGCTTGCAAATGAGTTTTCAATCTGACACCACTGTAAAACTATGACGTTCCAAAGGATTGAAGTGATGGGATGCCACAACACTCCATTGTACAAGGTGACCTGGCGGTCTAGGGGTAAGGTGTCAGACTTCTATGCTGGCGGCCGGGGTTCAATCCTCGGTCCCAGCAAAGATTTAAGGATTCCACGTTAAACTGTAGGTCCTCCATTTTCATCTCACAATCACCCTACCATTACACATTAGTGTAAGTGCGTATAACCCGAATTGGTAGTAAGACGCGGTGCTAATTATTATTATTATTATTATTATTATTATTATTATCCATTGTACAAGATATGTAACTGAAAGTAAACCCTATTATTGTATTGAGTACTTCATGTAAAACAATTTGTTTAGTTTTATTAGGAAACCATCTTCCAGTTGTTTGCATCTAAGTTTGTTGTCTCAAAATGTTCTCAGGTTATATCAGTATAAAAATTAAACCATTGTTATGCTCAATATCCATTTTAGCTCACTTGATAGCGTGCTTGTCTCGCACTCAGAAGTTCACAGGATCTATCCCACTTCGAATCATTTTTTTTTTGTCCGAATTTAAATCACATGTTAACAATTAGAATTCAGTAACATATTTTATTTTCACATTATTTTTTAAACAGGTTTTTATTATGCAAATAATAATTAGCTTGCTTATAGCCTTATAATTAGATATGTACATTTTTATGCCATAAAACCCATTAATTTAATTTTTAAATAATCACCTACATACAAAATTTTAAAATGAATGTACTGTTTTTAATTTGCTACCTTATTAAATTATTAGGCTCTAAACCTTGTATACTTCTATAAAAAATATTTAAAACAAATTATATGGCTACCAATACAATCATTTAAAATTAAAGTGTTGCTACTCTACCAACTGACTCAGCCAAATTGACGGTTAAATAAATTTGAAAAAATCAAGTAAATTATTATAATTTCACTCAAATATTTTTATTAAAGTATTGTATAAAATGTACAAAGCAATCATATTTTTTTCTTCTGTAAGCCTATTTTGTACAATGGTAGGTTTATTTGAACAAAATCACTCTCAACCAAAGAGAGGGATGGTGTCCATTTTGTTTTAATATGTTCTACTCAACAGACAAGCCTTGTCTCGCATGGTGTGAGGCTGGCGAGTAGAATCCGCTCGCTATTCAATACTTTGATGTCAGTTTTCACAGTGCAGTCTTATAAAAAATTAGGGGTTTGTGAGATTATGTGGGAGATGGGAGAAATATGCTAGCGACTCGCTACTTGCACATTTCAAAATCAGGGGTCAAGATCAGTGCAATGGATTCTTCCCACATTTTTCCTATTTCCCTAGGTGGGCTTTCTTCATTAAATTTACTCTTATTAGTTTATTTTTCCTTTTTCTTTATTTTATTAATTTCCATTATTATAAAAAAACTTTTCCATCCTCATTACATGTCTGCACCATCTCAGCCTTGCTTCCTCTACCAACTCTTATATCCTTTGTACTCCAACTATTGCCTGGGCAACTTCATTCCTAATCCTGTTTCTCCTTGTGACGGTTAGCAGGCGCCTCAAAAACTTCGTTCCCATGGCCTCCACTCTCTTGATCTCTCCTTCCTATTAGGTAGGTGTATTAAATTAGCTATGGTAAGTTTTTATTTATTTTTTTATTGGTTCTAAATAATATAAACATATTTAGAGCTATTATATGTAGAAGAAGGTATAGGAAAGGTGGATAGAAACTCATAAAAGGGACAAACACAATATGGCCTATACAATGCTACCATTGGGCAGAGGTAATGATTGCCTTTTAAAGAAAATCGATCGTCACCACCCAATCCCCTGACCTAGGTTTCATTCTATTGGAACTCATCAGGGGGGGGGGGGTGAGAAATGTGCAATGCCACTTCCTATAAGAAGGGGGGAAAAAAAGGAGAAAATGGAAAAGTATAAAGAATGATAGGAACATGTAAAGGTATAACATAAAGGACAAATACAGGAAAGGGATATTTAACTAAATGGATTATGTGTGTTTCCTAATTGTTGATATCAAATAAACCAGGGTTGCCACCCACTAGGAAAATGGGGAAGATTTTTGTCTGTCAGAGGAAAAAAACCAGAAGAAAAACTAACTTCTCAAAGACTATTAAAATAAATGTGTAATTCACATGTCCAGTGCTAAGTGTAAGGTTTCAATATTAGATTTTTACATATAGAAACAAGTATTCTGCATGAATTTGTTTTATCCTCCTTTCTGAACATCAGAATTGTGCCTCTTGAACTTTATTAAGTTTTAAACACAGATCATACAATTTCAATTGTTTGAACTTTATGTTTAGTGAAATTTAATTTCTCTATACTTCATTTGAAGTTGTCTTGGATGATTGAATTTCTACAGGAAAATAGTAAGTTGTGTTAAGGAAATTGTGATGACTGTAAATTTACATTTGCATTTAATGTCTTTGGTGACTCTGTAAATTTACATTTGCATTTAATGTCTATGAACTTTGTATTAGACCATTGTGATAATATTTCCTGTAAAACTCCTTCTTTATACACAGGGCATATTATATTGGTTTTCATTTGTGTGTGCGTGTGTGTTTTTGTTGTTTGTTGAGGAAGTGCTGTTAACAAAGATTAGTGTTTTTTATGCTCTTTGGTGTCTGAAAAACTCAATAAGCCAAACATTATTTTAATAAGGGTGTCCAGCAAACTGGAAAACTGGAAATTTACATGGTCAGGGTAAAGTCAAATAATGTTTATGTATTTACTAAAAAATCATCTCACTTTTGTTTACAGTTGTCGAAATAACATTAGTCACATTAATAAACGCTATAGATCTCTTTTAACTCAGTTGTCCCAAATGATCATACTAATCTCAATTCTGAAAAGTCAACATGTGAACTTTGTGCCGTCTTTCCACCCGTTCACTGCATGCCACTATCCAATGTTGAGTCATGGCTATGCACATGCGTGAACTGAGTCGGTGGTGTGTCTGTCTACCGAGTTAAGTGTACCAGGTTTGATTTTTGGCATGGCCAAAAAAAATTATCATTGGTGAGATGTGGGTTTACCCTTTCACAGTATTAAATTAATGGCTGAAAACTGGATGTTGTGCCTGTCCTAGTCTTAAGTTAGATTATAAGGTATAAGCTGGAAATGGTAATCGAGGTAAAGTAAAAAAGTGTTGGAATGAACTTTCAAGTTTTTTATGCTATTGGTAACTATTCTCAAACTGAAAACACATATCAGGAAATTATCCTCGGCAGTTGATCTAAAATGGAATTTACTGTAAATTTAAATTTTCATGAATCTTAAGTAATGAACAAAAAAAAGAGCCTTCAGCCCAACATTCCAAATTTCTGTAAAAGTACTTTATTCCGAAATATTAAGCAATTTTTGTTAAAAAAAATTAAACAATTTTTAGCAATAGTGCTTCTAATAGTTATTATTATTAGCACCGCCCGCGTCTTACGTTATGAAAGAAACCCCAAGTTCTTAAAGCAAGTGTTATAAACCTTTTTTCTAGTTTAAGGAAATTGAATGTTATCCATCAAATTTATAATGCCTATTATCATTCATTCAATTTTTTTTTACAAGCTGAACTATGGAATATGAAGAATATTACCCAAGCATAATATTCTGGGAACAATCTAAGGTTGAATTTTTACATTTTTTGTACAATTTGGTAAATAAAATTATTCTCAAAATAGTGTTTTAAATTCTTTTAATGTATCTACCCAACAAATGTTGCCTTGAGATCCTTCTATAAAAAACTTGACACCTTAATACAGTCTTAGTTTAGAAATGAAGGCAACTAATGCCCGAATGTAAACCATGCTTATGTGTATTGAAAATATCTTGAACTAAGTGTGTGCAAAACTTTGAAAAAAAAAAATCAGCTTCAACAACTATGATACCTTTGTCAATATAAAAAAAATATTGACAGTAAAATACTCTATGTTCAAATATTCCCCTTTTGAGTTGTTGCAAATTGAAAATCATATTAAAAAATCTGAAATAATTGAATTGCACATCATGATAGTTAAATTTATCACATTTGAATTTAATATTACAAACAATTGTACAACGATACATTTTCTAAGTTATTTTAGTCATGGTTGCCACTAATTTATAACATTGAAATTACCCGCCACAGTGGTGTAGTTGGCTAACGCGCTTGTCGTGTTGAGCTCGACTGCTGAGGACGGGGAGATCGAGGTTCGAATCTCGGTCGGGTGAACTGGGGGTGGTTTTTCCTAAATGGTTTTCTACTCTCCCTCCACGCAAATGCGGGTTCACTTCATCTAATTCAACCTTCCCAGTTCCTAATCCATTAGAGTAATTAGTACTTAAAGCGTATAACCCGAACGGGTAGTAAGACGCGGTGCTAAATATTATTATTA
>CABEEJ010002414.1:89025-112459 GCA_901482245.1 Timema douglasi
CATTTGCGTGGAGGGAGAGTGGAAAACCATTTAGGAAAAACCACCCCCAGTTCACCCGACCGAGATTCGAACCTCGATCTCCCCGTCCTCAGCAGTCGAGCTCAACACGACAAGTGTGTTAGCCAACTACGCCACCGAGGCGGGTTATCTTGTTAAAGCTTACTCATTGGTATATATACAATAATCAAGATTGGCAACAAAAAAAAAACTATACATCTTGTTATTTCTATGCTAAACTTTTGTGTATCTTGAGAACTGCTGAAGTTTGTATTAGTTTAGCTAATGCTATAAAACTGTTATCTTGATAAAGTTTACTCGTTAGTACATATGCAATAATTAAGATTGGTTAACATGTTTTCTAAACAAAGTAATACATTCTTATAAAAAAATAGATACCACATTTAAACTCAAAATTGTATTTTTGGTATTTCCTTTTTTTTTTCATTTCATTTAGGGTAGACAGAAAATATAACCAATTTTTCCTTCTAGAAAAGTTTCATTAATTTCTCATCCTTTTTCCAAATAATTCTTAAACATGTGTTTCTCTTGCACAATAAAACATGCTTCCAATGACAATTATCACTCTTCATTTGTAAATTTTCTTAAAACAAAATTAAATGCCTCCATAACTATATTTATAATATCTATTAGGTGTCTGGAAAAATGAAAATTTCCTCTGGAAAACCTGGAAAACACAGGGAATTTGGTAATAAGAAAATAGTGGCAACCCTGATGGATGCACTTGCTTTTAACACATTTATACAGAACATTTTATCTCTAGTTGTAAATAGTAGATGGTTAAGCGGCAACGCTTTTAACTTCAAAACAAATACCATACGCATGTCATTTTAGAATTGAGAGACACTAAAAAAGATTTGTATTTGAGCATGCGCAAAGGGTCACTAAACTGAAAAAGTGAATTTGCAATGCTTTTGATGTGTAAATAAACAATTTTGCTATAACACCGTACATAATAATTGATTGAAACTTTAAAAAAAATTAAGTTACAAATGATATAGAAAATAAAGATAAATCGCCATTTTGTCACTATTTCAGAACCAAGAACACAACCCGCATGAGTATTACATGTTAAATTGAAAGCTGTGCAGACACTTTGTCACAATTATAACGATGGCCACAGCACATACGCTGATGTTTACACATGCACAAATGTTCTTGGATTATGTAATGCTACAATATAGCAATAGTTTTCACTGTGAAGTGTATGTATTACGATCGTAATTTTAATTAATTAATATAAAGAAAAACAAAGTGAAAATAGGTTGTTAGCAAAATAGTCGAACGCTTTCAAAAATTATACTTTATATTTTAAAATTTGTCATTTTTAGGACATCTGAAAAATTCCCTGACTTTTCCTGGTTTTACAGACTGGTGTCAGCCCTGTTAGTGCATAAAATTATAAAAATTAAGCATAGCTTAATATTTTTTCAAGCATAAACATTTAATAAAAAATATTCAAACTTTGTTCCGGCTTTGACAATATTTCTTATTTTTGATTAAAGTTTTTGCGTATTGCTTTTATTGCCTCTATTGTTGAAAAGAAAATTAGCTCCTACCATTAGAAAGATCTAGATGCAGATGGAAGGTTAATATTAAAATAGACCTGAAAGAGAGAGGATGTATCGAGGGGGAATGGATATATTATTATTAGCACCGCGTCTTACTACCCGTTCGGGTTATACGCACTTACGCTAATGTGTAATGGTAGGGTGATTGAGAGATTAAATGGAGGACTTACAGTTTAACGTGGAATCCGAACCACGGTGGAGGCCTGGCATTAATGGATATAACTAGCTCAAGATAGGGATGGGGTGTAATGAGGCAAACTGGATAGAACTAGCTCAAGATAGGAATAGGGTGTAATGAGGTGGAATGGATAGAATTAACTCAAGATAGGGATAGAGTGCAATGAGGGTTACTTGATAGAACTAGGGTGTAATGAGGGGGACTGTACAGAACTAACTCAAGATAGGGATAGGGTGTAATGAGGTGGACTTGAAAGAACTAGCATGTAATGAGGAGGACTTGATAGTACTAGCGTGTAATGAGGGGGACTGTACAGAACTAACTCAAGATAGGGATAGGGTGTAATGAGGTAGACTTGATAGAACTAGCATGTAATGAGGGCGACTTGATAGAACTAGCGTGTAATGAGGGGGACTGTACAGAACTAACTCAAGATAGGGATCGGGTGTAATGAGGTGGACTGCAGGGCTATTATTATCATTCGACACAAAGTTAGTTGCTACTGTTAGTTAGCTTCACTTTCGAGGAAAAGATAGCGTTTGGGTTATTATGACCACCACACTTTGTATCAATCACTGTATGTATTTAGCTTAGACTTTGCTTCTAGTGAACGCACAGAATAAAATCAGTTTGTGTCAACAGTTTGCAACACATTTCCAAAGAATATTACCTTTCATGACGTTCGAGGCTAGAAGTTAGGTAGTTTATTTGAAGAATGCTGGTATTCAAGACTGAACATTATTCATATGTTTTTATTTTCCCAAACAGCTGATCACAAGTCCCATTATTTGCAAGAAAGATTTAACCTAGCTTAATTTAATAAATCGCTTACATAATTTTGTTTGCTGATGGTTTGAAATGAAAAAATACTAGGTTTACATTATTCAACTTACAACATATTTTATTCAAAAAATCATAATGTGAACTACACATTCAAATAGTAATGTCATACGAGGGAAAAAATTAGTATTATACGCTGGCCAATAAAGAAACAATGTCTTTTGTAATATGTATGCTTTATTCTTCATATATTTGTGTTGATACTTAAATAAGTGTAATATGTTGTGTGAAGATCTTAGGAAATAAAACTAGTTATTTAAATTTTATTAAAGCGTTCAAGAACTCCCAAAAATAATTTTTACATTGAGTATTTTCTACAACTTATAGTCAAAACAATTGGCATTTATACCCAGTCGGCCTACTAAGTTAACAATAAAGTGAACGAGAGGGTGGTTTGAAATAATAAAATGCATCTTTTATTTAAAGGGAATTCTTGAGACTTTGGTTAAGTGATTAATAATATAAAAATATTATATTTCTTTATAATGAGTTGTTAGCAATTTATTCACTTCAGGATAACTAGGTCTAACTACTAAATATCAGATTCAGATAAATTTAGTAAACCTTTTATGATTAAAAAACCTAGGCCTAGCCAAACCACATGTTAAGCTAAGGCCTATTTTGGTTATTTCCCGTCTTGACTGGAATATTTCATAGGCCTACAACTCACATTAATGTGGATAGTAATTACCACTGTATTGTAGGATTCAGTTTCAATAAGCATACATTATTAAAGTTTTGTTGAGGCATATTAAACACATTAGGCCTACCTTTTTATTATCTTGTCAACTGGTATTCCCATGTGTTTTACCCTAATAGGGTATACTTAAATGATAAAGGTGGAGTTATAGAATTTGAATTTCTTTAGTGGGAGAGTAGGAAAACCTTTAGAAAAACAAAACCACTCATCACACCCGGCTAAGACTCAAATCTCAACCTCGCCCCTAATGTAAAATTAGATTAAAGAGACTATCGTCTTGGTTAATGTTGAACCACGAGGTGGGTCAACAGACTACTAATATCCCAAATATGTTGAACACTAACCTCCACCTAGTAAAAAACCTACAAACAATCTTAATATTAGAATGTCCCAATTATTAGTGTGTTGATGGTGAATAATAATGCATTTTGATAGTGTTATATTCCAAAGAAAATATTCTTTTAACGTTCAGTGTAAGCGTAATATTTCCACTCTTTGCCTACATTATGATACAGGCCTATTTAAAGTTAGATTATGTGAAACACAAAACACCTAATTAATTACAAAACCTAGCAAACATAACCTCGTAACGCAAACCAAAGGACAAGTAAAATGACTGCACAACTTTGCGTCACTTTACTATGAAAATATTTGCAATCGCAAGGACCCCAAAGTGGCTGGCCATAATAACTTTTGATGCAAAGTCTAGCATCTCTTTGCTAACTATAGCAAATTTGTTTTGCATTGTGGTCATAATAGCTCTGCTGGACAGAATTAACTCAATATAGCGATAGGTGGCGTACTTCCATAAGTGCAGCAATGAACATTAGTGTTCCTAATGCCATAAGAGTAGGTAAGTAACCATTCTATACCTTGTTCCTATGCTTCCATCTCTAAAAGTATATAGAATACTCTCCGTTTATCCTGAGAGTTAGCAGTTTTACCTTGACATACTACATTATGACCTATGATGTAAGCGATGCAATAGTGGAACGATGAGGTGGTGTTACACTGTCACATTTATTTTATATTTACGTTCTTTGATGACACATCTTATACAAAATATTTTTTTTGCAAATATTGAAGACATGGTCTAGGGTTTTATCATATAAAATGGTTAAATTCTTATGTTTAACCTATACATACAAAACATTTTAAAATTTTATGATCCAATGTGAAGACAAACTCCACACTTAGGATATAACATAAGTGTATTTCTTCTTTTAATTAATAGAGTAGCTTTGGTGACCAAATTGTTAATTTCATGATTCACTTGTAAATGCTTTCGACATTATTGGCATCCATTTTTGTATTCACAATATACCATATAATTTTAAAATAAAATATGTTTCTACTATAAAAGAAATATTACTGTGATACCACAATAAGTCATTGTCACCTTAAATCTGTAAAATATGATGTTTATGAATTAACAATTCAAGTAGTTGTTAGGAAAAGGTAGTATGCATGCACACAAGGTAGAAATCAATGTTAGTACGGATGTTTCTGTAGGTAGGTGATCAATGAACGTGTTAAACTCAAGTAGCTGATGATTACACATAGTCATCTTAGACTTGTGCCTTAAACTATGAATTAGAGATGGGCCACTCGAATCTTCGAATCCTCGAATCCACCGAATCCTGGCAAGTATTCGAGATTCGAGGATTCGGTGTTTTACTGGATTCGATGATCGAATCTTTCACCTCATAAACAAAGCATAATATCTTGAATTCAAAAATTACTTAGTTAGGCTTACTTGGAAAACACTACTTAATACGTCATATTTATTTTGTCGGAGAAAAGAGATAATCATTAATAAAATATTCTTTAAAAAATAAAAATAATCATTAGGTGTGGAAAATCTTACGTGCCTAGTACCCTACCCTCCCTCCTGTATGGGAAACTTGGACTTGACCGTTTCGGTAAATGCCACTTCTAAAACTTTCACCCCCCGAACAATCTTGTAAATATTTAATGACCACATTAAAACTCTTCAAAAACTGAAAATTAAAACTAGAATTACAAATAAACTCGAAATAAATAAAACAAATTAAGGTTTTTAAAAAAATAGAAATAAGAACACATTACGCATGATATAAAGTCAGCCGCCATTACACACGATATTAAGTCAGCCGCCATAACATATTATGTTTACTCGCTCGAGTGATGATTAAAATAAAGATACTTTTACTTCTTACTAGCCAACTGGTTTTAATTATCTACAACTATGCAAAGAACCCCTATTTATTGCATACGATCCTTAAGTTAGACATTTTGTTGGGTTTCATGAAAAATAAATACTGCCAACAGTCAGACAGCGATAAAATTGTTTATTTATCTCTACCAAAATTGTTTATTTATCTCTACCGGCCTACGTGTATCATAGTATCGTATATCGGCCTATGTATTGTATCGTATATCGATTGTTTGTTTAAAATCGATTCAGGTAACCTGATCACCTAGTAAGCGCTCTCAAGTTTTAAGGATCAAATAACGACTTGTTAATCCATTATTTGTTTTTAAAATGATTTTAATTTAGAGTTTAATATTTTTTTAAATATTATTGAAGTAATTGTAGAAATATTCAAACGTAGTCCTGCCTTATAACATGGGAATGAACATATTGGAGTAAAAAATATGTCCGTGTTTTAAATAGAATGAATTCTCAGAAATCAATATACCACAAGAATCGAATATATTTGTTTTCTACGCGAAAATAGATAATGGATGTATAAGAAGATAATAAAACAACTTAGGTATTATTGAGTTAACTATTTCCAAAGTATGTTTAGTTGTTAAACATGTTTTAATCTTTATTAAAAATATCCGTTTGTATTTTTATTTTTGCTATCTTAATACAATAAAATATCCTTTAATGATGATTAAAGTTGATCAAAGGATAACTAGGCCTAATCTGTTTATTTCACATGTTATTTTTATAAACTTAACTAATTCTAACAACACTTTTAAAAATAACTAAAAGACACTCAAATTTTGATTGATTTGATTTTCAAACAATAATATGAGTATAGATTGTTTAATTTGGCTGGATTTTAACCTGTATTTTGTGAGGGGTGGTTGGGGTTGATTAAAATTGAAAGCACAATTGAAATAAATCTCAATTCACAGTTTAGACCTATATTGTGTAATGTAGGTCTATTTGTAAATGATTAAAATTTAAAACGATTTGCCAGGATTCGGATTCGATATTCGATATTCGAGATTTGAAAATAAAATGTAGATTCGGATTCGAGAAATAGTGGATTCGACCCATCTCTACTATGAATGAAGAATTAGCCTGAGCATGTGACAAATCCTGGATAGCTCAGTGGTAGAGCTCAAAATACAAGGGTTCTGAGTTTGATTTGTAAGTTCAGGTGTCATTTTTCAACTATTTTAAATTTAAAAAAAAGAGTTGCTCAGATTATATATTAGATGAATTTAGCAACTTATCCAGGCAAGCATAAAGATAAATTTGAAATTTATGGCACATTTACTATTTAGTAAATTTCCACATCAAAGTTTGCTGGT
Organism: Timema douglasi; assembly: GCA_901482245.1. Taxonomy (NCBI): domain Eukaryota; kingdom Metazoa; phylum Arthropoda; class Insecta; order Phasmatodea; family Timematidae; genus Timema; species Timema douglasi. The sequence continues at coordinate 95,864 of CABEEJ010002414.1, forward strand.
ACTATTTGGAAGTAATTTCTAAAGTTTAACATAAATTTGATTATTTAAAGCCTTTACACTTTAATTATAAGGCAAAAAATTGCTCAATTATCAAGTCTTGGATAGTAAACAAAACCTTTTATTAAATTACCCATAGGTACAATTTGTTTTTTATGTTCATGTATATTGGTAAAGTGGTTGACACTCCTTAAGACATTTAAAACATTTTTCTATTGATTAATTTAACCACAACTTGGTAAAAATAAATATGCATAAACACTTAATGTGGTAAAATATTATGGAACTATAGTCGACTTGATCACTTGCCAAAACCACCCCTACAAGAAGGACTGGGCTCAATCACTTGCGAACTCTCTGCCCACTGAGTGGGAGTCTTGGCCTGAAAATATAAATAGATGTTAGTTTTTCTTACAAATACTGAATCAAGTGTTTACTTAAAAATAAGCAAAATATTCTTGTAGTAGGGCTACTATTTTTGTTATTCTAATATATTTATACAAAGTCTAAAAACCCACTTAGGTGGCTGCTTGGTCTAAGGCACTACTTTTGCAGTTGACTAGAGTGCTGATAACAAAGCAATTGAGGTATGAATCTTGATCGAGTGTGCTGAAAGCAGTTTTTCCTAAATGTTTTTCTACTCTTTCTTTGTGCAAATATGGGTATGCTTCCTATAAATATAACCTTACTTATCCCTAAAACCATTAGCATAATTAGCACATAAGCAACTAACCTGAATGGGTAGTAAGATTTGGTGCTAAAGAAAAAGTCTAAAAGATACCATTTCAACTCCAAACGATGAATGTACAACTAAACAGATGATGGACAAGAATATTAGTAAAAATATAATTAGTTTACACTAAGGCCAAATTGCATTAGTGAAAAAATTATTCATATTGTTGAAATAAAAATGCTGGAGCAAATAGAAGTGTGATAGAATCAAAAGTAGAGCTTGACTAAAGTGGTATGGACATCTACAACAAATGAACAACAGAAAGAAGGCTAGACAATTATCTGAAATAGAAGTAAATAGGATGATACCAGTTGGAAGACCAATGCTAGTATGGCTAGAGCAAGTGAAAAAGACGTCAAAGAAAGAGGACAAAGTTGAAATACTACCTATGAGAGTGAACTAAACAAAAACAAGATGTGATAGAGAGCGCTCACTAATCACACCCTGGAAACTGGAGTTGGTACACGAGATGGAGAGTGCTCACTAACCACACTCAGGAAACTGGAGTTGGGACATGATGAGATGGAGAGCACTCACTAACCACACTCTGGAAACTGGAGTTGGGACATGATGAGATGGAGAGTGCTCACTAACCAAACCCAGGAAACTGGAATTGGGACATGATGAGATGGAAGAGTGCTCACGAACCACACCCTGGAAACTGGACTTGGTACATGATTAGATGGAGAGCACTCACTAACCACACCCTGGAAACTGGAGTTGGTACACGAGATGGAGAGTGCTCACTAACCACACTCAGGAAACTGGAGTTGGGACATGAGATGGAGAGCACTCACTAACCACACCCTGGAAACTGGAGTTGGGACATGATGAGATGGAGAGTGCTCACTAAACCAAACCCAGGAAACTGGAATTGGGACATGATGAGATGGAGAGAACTCACTAACCACACCCTGGAAACTGGAATTGAGACATGAGATGAGAGCGCTCACTAACCACAACCTTGAAATTGGAGTTATGATGATGATGGTTTAATAAAGTTATTTTTATATCACATGAGTAACTTAATCACAAATATAAGCAAATAATTTGATAGTAATGAAGTAATATTTCTATTGAATGAATGAAAAAACAGAAACTATCATTACAGTAGTCAAATACAAGTGTACATGGGTGTAATCTATTTACATCTTACTTACTAATTTGTAATTCATAAAGTCCTTTGTGCTACTTTTGTGCTTACATGTGCTCAAACATCATTGTTTGTGCTACTCAAATTACACCAATTTTAATGTGGCGAGCCAACTTGTTTTCAAGTTGGCCCACCACACATTTTAAAGGTTATATCTTAAATTTGATTAAGCCATTTGTTTGTTCTGTGTTTGTGCTCATATGGGTCTAAAATTCAGCTTTAGTGCCATTAAATTACGCTTGCTACAGGGACAAAACGAAATCATATCAAATCTAGTTGGACACCTTGATGGGTTCATAAACCAATTAAAGGTTTTTAAATCCACTCTTGCTAATGAAAACTTTGTATACTACCCTTCATGAAAACAGTTGATGGAGAAAAGTTCTGACATTGATTTCAAGTTTTGTGTGCCGATGTTGGACATGCTTTTGGAGCAGTCCTATGAGCAATTTTCTGACTTCCACATGTGGCCACAGCTGATGTTATTTAACAACTCAATGAAGTACGACATTTCACAATAGGAATTATGTGATATGCAAGGTGACACCTTTTTTCAGTCCAGGTAAAGATGGGCATTCACTTTTGGGAACTGGTACTGTGCCTACACCTCTCATGGACCCGTCTGATGCTATGGGAGACAATGTGTCAGCCCTCGTTTACACCGGTGCTGTTAGTAGAGGTTCACAAACCAGACTTGGGCACAGCACAAGTCATTATGTAGGGGTTGTACGAAGAAGGCGCCCAGGATGTAGTCACACAAGTCTTTATTCAGGGCTCTATTTCGACCCTTTGGTTGTTTCGGTTATACAAATGTACATCATAAAATCTCATCTCCGTGCCCACGCGTGATAGCATCGCAATGACTCAGACGTGCTCTCAACAAGCCCAGAATCGAGAGTGCCACAACGAGCTCGAGGCCAGAACCTCGAAGTCAGCCGCGACTGGACGCAGCCGTCTGTGCAGGGACAAACAAACAAGCAGCACCACGCACACACATAAGAGTTGAGGAAACTCGGCACAGTATCATGGGAAAAATATCCTGGATTGAGTGAATTTAGCAGGAGAATTACATTTATGTTTGGAAGCACATATGTGTGTGAATGTACTTTCTCCATCATTAAGGCAGTGAAATCATCGCAAAGAAACCGATTGATTGATTACCACCTTCAGAACTTGTTAAAAATACTAACATCATTGAAAATTGACTTTGGTGAAAATGTCTCGCATGAGCGCCCATAGTGTTCTCATTAACCTGTATTAAATTTTAGTTCAACAATATTTTACTGAAAGGGTATTCAAAATAACATTTTGCATTTCTTATGTGTTTATTGTTGTTTGGGCTCGTTCTATCTATAACATGTTTTAAACAAAGAGATTAGATTTTAAAATAAATACAACTATTATCTTAAAATAGCATGTGTTTATTGCTGTTTGGTCTCGATCTATCTGTAAAATGTTTTTAACAAAGAGATTAGATTTTAAAATAAATACAACTATTATCTTAAAATAGCCTGTGTTTATTATTCCAGGAAATATTCTTAAACACACATCATTATATTGGCCCTAGTATATATACATAAGTTGGCCACCCTCGTGCTACAGGAATGGAATGTGTAAGTGAAAGAGTGTGGAATGAAATTTATCACAGCAAGTGTGAAGTAATGGTAATGACAAGGAAGAGGATAAAGCATAGTGGATGGAGTAGAGCTGAGGAAAGTAGAAAATGTAAAATATTATGAAAGCATGAATGAGTCAAAGGGTGAGAGTAGAGAGGATCTAATTAGAAGAGGTAAGCAGGGGGATTTGTTTTATAGTTGAGTAAGAGATATGTTAAATAGAATATAAGAATCCTTGAAGTGTTGTACAGGGCATACTTTGTACCCATTGTCACATATGAGGCATAAACATGGACAATGAACATTGAATGTAACCAAGACAAGGAAAGTGAAGGCTGTGGGAATGAGGTGTGTGAGGAGCATGTTAGCTTCCACAAGGGTAAACTGGATTAGGAAGTTATCTGGGAAAGAGTGGGGGTACAGGGAGTGCATGAGATAGTAGAAGAAAGAATACCACTGAGGATGATGACTATGAACACAGCCATCTTTAGTTACAGGCCAGAATAATGAAGTTTGGCAACACTGCATTGAAGCCTGTCAACAACACAGCCCTGCATGTGCAATAATGCTGATTTAGTTGTTTGTTTGGCTGTGCGGGATGTTTGTTTCTTGTGTAATTTACTCTGTTTGAAATGTTGCATGATTCATGCTTCTATTGTATGATGTTTTGGGTCATATATCAAAACATATAATAGATTAATATTTTGTGGATGTGATTAGTGATAATTAACTAACAGCTGATATGATTCCAGAATCCTCAGTTTGGTACATTTGTGCTTATGCTCACTATAAATGGTCTGTCTGTTTGGAATGCAGTTGTTGCTTTGATTTTTTAGTTGGACATGATACAGTTACTAACTATTTCAATGATCTCACCAGAGGAGATCTAACTGGTCCATCAACAACCGTTTTGAGGATTGGAATTAATGGAAATACAATAATGATGATTTTAATAACAGAAAGGTTTGAAATTAAGTTTCTTCAGCACAAAAATCTCAAGCAACTTTTCCCGTGCACTTGCTTCGGTGGCCGCATGGTCTAAGGCACTACTTTCGCACGATACCGGGGAGATCAAGGTTCTAATCTCAGCCAGGCGTAAAGCAGGTGGTTTTTCATAATGGTTTTCCACTCTCCCTCCACGCAAATATGGGTAAACTTCATATCAATATAACCTTTCTAATCCCTAAAACCATTAACGTAATTAGTACAAACCCGAACGGGTAGTAGGACGCAGTGCTAAAAAAAATCCTGTGTTTGGCATATGAATACAAGGGATCCATATTTAAATAAAGTTATTAATAACTGTTTCTGTAGTAGTTCCTTGCGTGAATTATTTTACTTTACAGTCCTGGTAGAAAAGTTAAACATTTTACAAAAGTAATGTTTAAAATTCTACATTCCATGGCTTGGAAGTGTTCAAAACAATTATATAAATAACACTCTTAATTTCATTAAAATATCTGCTAAATAGCTACACCTGAACATGGGAGTTGAACCCAGGACCTTTGGATTAGTACAACAATGAATGCTCTAGCTAGGCTTCGAGCCAATTCCTTTTGTAATTTTCATCATAATATTCTAATAGTATTTGTGAACCTTATTAAATACTTACCGAGCAAATTTATTTTAAAATTACTATTTACATATTTATTTGGGTTATTTTTCAACATCTGGAGTATTTTTGTTTAATGATACACGTAAAACATGTTGGGATTTATTGTTTGTATCGTTCAAAGTGACCCATCAGTTTTTAAATGAGCAAACTGGAAATATTCACACAATTTTTCATAAGATCCAGCAGATCGCTAGGCCTAATGACATCACCACTAGCGGAGTTGCCACATTTAACAACCTGGCCTGAGACTAACAACGGCTATGATATGAAACATGTAGGTAAAAGACCGCAAGGAAGGCCAAGAAAGAGATGGGACGAATATACAACAAAAGGTGAGCAAGGGAGAGTAGAAGAATGGAAGAAATTAAAGGAGGAAGAGTGGTGGAAGGATAAAGACGGAGGCATTTTAATAAAATGACCTGGCCACGGGCTTGAATATATAATATTTAGCACCGCGTCTTACTACCCATTCGGGTTATATGCTTTAAGTACTAATTACTCTAATAGATTAGGAATTGAGAAGGTTGAATTAGAGGAAGTGAACCCACATTTGCGTGGAGGGAGAGTGGAGAACCATTTAGGAAAAACCACCCCCAGTTCACCCGAACCGAGATTCGAACCTCGATCTCCCCGTCCTCAGCAGTAGAGCTCAACACAACAAGTGTGTTAGCCAACTACGCCACCAAGGCAGGTCACGGGCTTGAAACAGTTGTGATTACACTACATACACTCTTAAAGGAAGCAGGCTTTCCCTATCAGATTAATTATACTATGGGTCTATTCAAACTTAACAATCTCAAATCAGTGAGCATGTGCATTTGACAACACATACGCTGTACAGCCAGAAGCAAGCAGACAGCTTCATTGGCCTTACTGAGCAGATTTGAAATAACCTATTAATGGAATGTATGTATAACCATGTATTTAATTGTGCCACGGTAGCATTATAATTCAAAAACATCCATTGGGAGGGTAATCTAAAAGATATGTGTATCTAGTAGAAAATAAATATGTTGTGAATCAGCTGTTTGAATTTGCAGTGATATGCATCATGGGTCAACATACAGCTGTAAGTTTCAGCACCACTCAAGCATTTTCTATTCTCTGCGAATGTGTGAATCAAGCTTTACTGTTTCCAACCTGTGACCAGGGCCAGTTTTTTAATCAAACCATTTATTTTCCACTACAGGCTTGTTAGACCTGTCATAGTTAAAAGAGTTTATATGGACAATTAAATAAATGCAATAATAAATTATAAACCATGGAAAAATTGGCAATAGATTAAAAAAAAGTTATCAAACTTGATTAACACATACTGCTGGACATTATTAATAAAAAATATCTATGACAATTTCTGCTCTACGAGTTCCAAAAAAGTTAAGATAGCTGTAGGCCTAGTATTTGAAAATAATTTATAAATAAATTTGGCTTATTAAATATTGTACTTGTAGTTAATGAGAGAAAATGTTACCTAAGTTTTAGTGCCAAGGTTATCAGAATTGGGGTCAATATGAATACAAAATTTTAAAATGTTCTTGAAAAGAGTAATAACATTAGGTTAGATCTACAATAACCATTAGAACTTGTTTTGGTGGTCCCATAGTAGGGCAGCGGTCACCAAACTCATTGTGTTTGGGAAATACTTTAAAAATGTCAAATTGTTCGCGAGCTACCAAAATAAATGCCTGCCTTATCACGTATTGGTTATTACTGACTACTGTAACTTGTAAATCTCGTCACACCTGTTTCAAAAAGGGGAGAAGTTTGTGTTTATCATTTCAATATATTTGTAAAGTTTCTTATTTTTAGCGATTATTTGGAATACACAATCAGGAAAGCATGCTATTACTCGGTGAGTAGGTTTTTGTCATATTGTAAAAACAATAATTTTGAGAAACGTGGTCTCTCACCTTACATGACGAAAACAAATTTAGGGTGTTCGAAAACAAAGTGCTTGGAAAATAATTGGTCCAAAAAGAGATGAAGTTACTGGGGAGTGGAGGAGGTTAAAAAATTATGAGTTAGATACTCTGTACCCATCACAAGACATTGATAGGATAACCAAGTCTTGAATATTACAGTGGAGAGGACATGCCGCGTGAATGGGAGATTCTAGAACCTTGTTCAGGGTAATTACTTGGAAACCCAATAGGAAGAGACCATTGGGGAGACCTATACTGAATAAGAAGAGACAATTGAGAAGACCTAGACTAAATGGGAGGATAACATTAAAATGGACCTGAAAGAGATAAGGTGTAATGAGTTCAACTGGATAGAACTATTTCAAGATAAGGATATGGTATAAAGAGGTAGACTGGATAAAACTAGCTCAATATATGGTTAATGAATAATGAGGTGGGCTGGATAGAACTAGCTCAAGATATAGGAATAAGGTGCAATGAGGGAAACTGGATCATAACCTCAAAGCGCAAGACAAGGATAACAAATGGCACATGCATCAGCTAATGTAGGTGTGCTTGTAGCATGGCTAACCAACCTCGAACTCCAATATTGTGATAGCTGCTGAGCATAAAATAATTTCCTGGTGAGCTACCAAAAATGTTGCTGTGGGCTACCAGTAGCTCATGGCGGTTTGGTAGCCCCTAGTCTAGGTAAGGTGTCACACTTCCATAGGTTACAAAGATATCAGGGTCGAATCTTGGTCAAGTGTACTGAGGATAATTTTTCCTAAATGTTTACCCACTCTCCAAACACTTAAATGTGGGTACACTCCCTCTAAATTCAACCTTCCTCATCTCTAACACAATCAGCATAACAAATACATATGTACAACCCAAAGGAGTGGGCCCTACTGAGATGTGATAACAAAAAATAAATTAGAGAAATAAAAACTTACAGATATTGAAAGAGCATGGATGCTGGTCTGAAGCTCCTGCTGCAAAGCTTCATTCACCAATCGATGTCTCTAAAATAATAAACTTTATTTAGAGAAGGGACAAATCAGAAGCTTGATGATAACATGATAAGCATAAGTATTTGGGGCTTGTATGTTTGTATATTGTTATTATTTTGTAGAAAGCACTTTAACTGTGTGTACTAATTTGTGTAATGGTGCCAAAAACTGTGTTTGGTGGTTATTTGTAATGTGTGCATGTTTACAGTTGTCTCAATCACTCACTGTGTGCATTTCAGTTGGCAAGCATTGCTTTAGTGTTGTCACGTCATGATTCGAGCCTATCAGTCTCCTGTTTCACTTTATTTTAATATTGGTCTTGAACAATAATTATATCCTGCTTTCTCCACACGTCTCACGGTAAGTCATACATATCAAATATAAACAATAAGTTTACACACATGTTCTAGGTAACATCACCCATTTAACTATAGGGGGCCTACTGTACATACAGCCCACTTCATTAGCGAACAATAAGTGTTTAAGTTTCCCAAATTGGCTTGTTTCTTTTCAATTCAGATTCTCTTAACATTAAGTTGATTTTATTAACAGGTATGTTGTATGTGTTTGTTGTCTGATACCTAGTTAATTTGTACTAAACCCCAGGTACCAGTATGTCTTTGAAGCATTATATTAACTAAAGAAAAATAATTTGATTGTAAAAATTTTAAAACAAATATTTTGTTTATAGTTTGAACGCTCTAATCTCAAATAACTCTGAGTTTTATCTCAAATATTTTAACTATCAAAATGGATTAATATATTTTAGGTAATATTTTGAAAGAATATAGCCAACTAGCTTAGTTCCCTGTTATTATTGTTAAGTACTATACAGCCTTAGGGTCAGTTTCATAGTCAGACTTAGTATGCCCCAAGTTCGGAGCTATACTTAATACAACACAACATCTACCAATATCAGAATGGAATGGGACAGTTTCATATGCGAAACTGGCCCATTCCATTCTGGTCCTGGTAGGTGATGTCCTGTATTTAGTATACTACCGAACTTGAGGCGTACTAAGTCTGACTATATGACTGGCTCTTAGTGATAAAGATAGACAGAAAATAAAATATAATGTGGCAGGAATGAGAAGGTATCTTAGAATAGATGCACACACATTAGCATGGAGAGGATGGGTAAGCCACCCAAGTGCACCTGACCGGGATTCAAACCTTGCAATCTTCCTGTCATTACATGCAATGCAAGTAGTCTATGCCCCAACTCAATAATTAATGATAACCACGCTTACTAAAGATAAAAAAAACTTTAGGCCCTGGGCCTAACATCAACAAATAAATTTATATTTTACTTGTATATCTGAAGCTTGTTTCTGCAGTAACTTATGGATGCACTGCTTTTCACACATTTACACAAAATATTTTATTTCTGGTTGTAAATAGTGGGTGGTTAAGAGCCAATGCTTTGGACTTCAAAACAAATACTGTATGCATGTAATTTTAGAATTGAGAAAACTAAAAGAGAACAGTATTTGAACATGCGCAAAGAGTCACTAAACTGAAAAAGCAAATATGCAACGCTTTTAATGTGTTAAATAGACAATTTTGCTATAACGCCATAACATAGTTATTTATTGAAACATTTTTTTTTTAAATCAAGTTACAAATGGTATAGAAAAGAAAGATAAAGCACTGTTTTGTCACTATTTTAGAACTAAGAATACAAAAGATCAAATACCTGCATGCATATTACATGTCATATTGAATATAGAATGGTGACCACGGTGCATACGCTGATGTTTAAACATGCATAGATGTTCTTGGATTACATAATGCCACATTATAGCAATAGAGGTCCATAAATTATGATCACAATTTCAATTAATCATTAAGCAGAAATATATTAATGTAAAAATAGATTGTTAGAAAAATATTTAACAAGTATGAAAATTTGACTAAATTTTAAAATTCCAGTCATTTTTAGGAAACTTGAGAAATTCCCTGACATTTCCCTGTTATACAGACAGGTGGCAGCCCTGTATATTGCGATGGCTTCCATTGAAGTTAAAAACATGAGGAGAACCTTTATGTTACATGAACATTAAGTAAACGTTATGTTGATCGTAATCCCGGCATTAGTTTTCCTGATCAATATTAATAGGCCTAGGTACCTTGATTAATGGAAGAGACTCAAACTTTTCAGACACCACAACAACCTTGAAATGCGACTCTGAGCCTTTAGGAGCATTATGCATGTAAGACTCGTTGATAACTTCCAGATGAACTGGGTTAAGACAACTCGTTAACTTGTGTCGGATGACTGATTCAATTGGCTTGGAAACATCATGGGCCACAGACTCGCACACAGAAGACATTTCTGTGACTCTGGAGAACAAGCGCGATATGGTAAACTGATTTGTACAGTATCCTAAAAGGCAAAACAAAAACTTATAATAAATAAAGGCAATAATTAAAATTTTGGTCAAGATCAAATGTAGGTTAGGCCAAAGGTCAATCATGTAAGTATGATAAACCATAAATATTCCGTTCCCTCCTTAAAGTGGGTTATTATAAGTATTTAGCGTTTATTCCCCTAAATAGCATCTATACCTAATTTTTTTTAAACCCTTTTCAAATCTAATGAGTCTATTAATATCTAGTTTCAAATAACAACGGTTAAAGTGTTACCGCAATGCTCTACTTACCAATAAACCGTAATTTTGTCATCAAACTTATAAAATACAATTCAACAGTTGTAATTATATATTAAAGTTTTAAATGTTTCGCGTCATAAAAGTTTCAAGCACAGATCACATTACTCTGTTTCAGCAAAGATCAATTTGGGTTCAAAACCAGAGTTACCAACAACCATATAGGTATTATAGCCAGATTAGTACCAGAAAGTCACTAAGCGAAAAATTAAAAGTCGTCAGATTTGTTACCAAACCAAAAATGCATACATTAATCTGAACTGAATGTAAGCTCAGTAGATCAGTGGACTGAGGTGATTCCCGGATCCGGAACGATGTCATTGAGATTTGGAATGACATTATAGTTTAGAAATCTTTTGTGCTATGTAGTCAGCCTGAAAGCTGTGAGTTTGGTTAATCTTTGCTTTCTTTTTCATTTCCGTTTCCGGTACTCTCAACTATGTAATGGCAGTGCTAGGCTGAGACATATTCTAATGGCATAATATATCTATTACCATCATGTGTAATTCTTTCAATTACGAATAAATTACTCAGTCTAAAACTATAGTAAGGTTACAACAACTCGACGAGTGATTATTGTTTTTATTTCAAGAACCCTGAATTTATTTTGTATCTAGTATTGTGTGTGTAATTTTCGTACGCCAACAGTCTCGACATGCCTAATTTTTCCACTTTTGACTCTCGTCTTGAGGACATCAAGTCATATTTTTCCAGGTTTGAACATTTCTGCACCACTGAAACAATTACAGCTGACGTAAGAGTTGCTTGGCTCCTGATATGCATTGGCCCAGTCGCCTACCAGGTCTTAACAGATCTCTGCTCACCGGTCACGCCGGGAATCAATACTTTTGCCCAACTAAAGACTCTTCTCGAAACTCACTACGCTCTCACAAGATCAGTGTACGAAGAGCGTCCTGCCTTAAGTTCTCGCAAACAGCGTGTGGGAGAGTCCTACGCGGCCTTCAGCCTATCTTTACGTCATCTTGCCGCCACTTGTAGCTTTGGAACATTCCTGGATGACGCCCTCAAGTTGTAGTTTTATCACAACATCTCGTCGGACATGGTTCGCGACAAGATCTGGAATGAAGAGTGTAACTTCAGCTCCATGGTTGCTTTCGCTACTCGCTACGAGATCCCTGGACCAGCCAATGCCAGTGACAACCCTAATCTCATCAACGTGGTTCGCCCATATCAACAGAAGCCCAAGAAATTCAAGAAAAAGTTCCAATCCAGTCAAGGACTAAAACCTCAGCTCTCGTCAGGACCCAATCATCAGCCATCTCAAAGCGCATTATTTGCAGGTTGTGATGGGCCTCATGCTAGGTCTAACTATCCCTTCAAAAATGCTTAATGTCATAACTGTCATTTTAAAGGAGGGCATATTTCTAAGGTTTGTCCCAGGGTCAAAAAATTCCTCTCAGCATCAAGGAGGTGTCCATCAAATTCAGGAGAACATACCTTCAGTGTCTGTCCAAGCAACTACAGCTTGTGACTTGTACGTGGTCAACAGTAGTCAAGCACCAGCTCGCAGCAGTGTCCTGTTGCAAGTCGATGGTGTACCTCTCACCATGGAAGTTGATACAGCGGCCAACACTAGTCTTATTGTTGAGCCAGTGTACCTTGCACATGTCAAACACCTTCCTCTGCTAAGAGCCACTCCACTTCGTGGTTGCACTGGGCACGAGCTAGATCTGTTGGGGGGGGAAACCCTGTTATAATTTCTTATCAGGGGCAGTCTGCTACGTTACCCCTAGTAGTGGTTCGGGGCTCCTTCCCCTCACTATTGGGCATATCTTGGATCAGCCATATTCATCTGGATTGGAATGCTATCTTTCCCATCAATTATGTTCAGCAGGTACAAGGTGATGTGGTGGGTATGCTCAGGAATAAATATCCCTCAGTCTTCAAAGAGGTACCAGGTGACATTAAGGGTGTGGAAGTTAATGTAGTTCTGAAAGAGGGAGCCATTCCGGTATTCTATGGTCCTCATGCCATTCCTAATCCTTTGAGGAATGCTGCCAAGAAGGGAATTGAGGAAATGGAATCAAGTAGTTTTATTCAGAAAACCAATAATCACACCTGAGGAACACCTCTGCTAATTGTTCCCCGGGCCAACAAATCTGCACGGGTGTGTGGAGATTTCAGCGTGACAGTAAACCCTAAGTTAAATCTTGAGCACTATCCTTTACCAGTTATTGATTACTTGTCTGCTGTTCAAGGTTCTGTTTTCAGTGTACTCGATCTCGCCCAGGCTTACCAACAGCTAAAGTTGGGACCAGCTTCTCAGGAGATTTTGACTTTGAGCACTCCGTATAGCCTATATAAGTGTATTCGCCTTCCATATGGTTTGTCTTCGACTCCAGCTATCTTTCAAAGTGTCATTAGTAAGGTATTAGCAGGTATTGATTGTTTTATTTATTTATTTGGATGACATTTTAGTGTCAGGTAACACAGCTGAGAAGTGTCTAAGTAAAGTTGAAGTTATTCTATAAAGGTTTGTGGAATATAATGTCACTATAAAACTGGAAAAGTGTCATTTCCTAAAGCCAAGAATTAGATTTTCGGGTCACATTTTGGATGCCCAAGGGCTGCATCCAGATCAGGACCGCATCCAGGCTCTCCTTCAAGCCAAAGAGGCTTAATCAAAATCTGAACTTCACTCGTCCATTGGGTGTGTAACCTTTTACGGAAAGTTTATCCCCAACATATCTACTATGTTTCGTTCGTTGTATGCCTTGCTCAAGCAGGATGAGAATTGGGAGTGGGGATCTGAGCAACAAAGGGTATTATCAGTGTCTTCAGGAATTAAGTGGCGATCAGGTGCTTATTCCTTACTCTACTAGCATGTCACTTAGAATGACCAGTGATGCCTCTCAGTATGGTGCGGGTGCTGTCATCTCCTACATCTTCCCCAATGGGGCGGAACGCTCTATCGCTTTCGCAACTAAGACCTTCTCTAAAGCTGAGAAAAACTACCCCAAGCACGAGCGTGAGGCTGCAGCAATTATTTTTGGACTAAAGAAATTTAGTAAATACCTGTATGGCTGAACTTTTGAGCTATGCACTGACAATGCAGAGTTGGTGTCTATTTTTGGGTCTAAAGCTAAAATGCGACCTCTCACTGCTCTTTGCCTACAACGTTGGGCCATCCTGTTGTCAGCCTTCCAGTATAAATATGGTTAAGACTTAGAAACCCACTTTAAGATTATAATAAAAAGGTGAAAGGCTGGATAAACATAAGAATTACTAGGAAAAATAATAAAAATTAATCTTAGGTTAATAATGATTATATTTAAATAATGAAAAACACGTCAAAAAGATACAACAAGCATGAGATAAGTGAGATATAAAATGAATAAATTGATAGATTAAAATAAATCAATGCATACAACAATATATAGAAAGTCAATTGGTGACCATCAGTCAAAATAAGCACATACACAACATATTAAAATAATTAATATCAGCATCGAAAACTTGTACGAGTCCACACAGTTACAATCCATATAATGGAGATTGTTGTTAAATGGAATAAACTTTGAGAGAATAGTGTCTTTTCAAGCTGCAAACGTATTATGATAAAAGTTTTAGAGTGAAAAGCAATGATAAATGAGAATCCAAGTCTTAATGTTGTTCAGTCCCATACTCCTTGGGTTAGGTAATCAACCTTTAAAAAACCCGATTAAATTCTGGCTGACATGTTTCGGTATAAAATACCATATTCATGGCCCTGCAAGATCACACTTCGAAAATCTGAAATGATTCCGCATGCTGATTTTCTTAGCCGAGCTCCTCTCCTTGATCAGACTAAGGTGGAGTATGACCTCTACAAGATCTCCTTGGTGGCCACCGAGACCAGGAAGGATCCTATATTGAGTCGAGTACTCACATATGTCCTCAATGGTTGGCCTGATATGGTGCCCGATGAAGGTCTTCGCCATTTTCATCGGCAAGCCCTGGAATTGTCCGTAGAATCTGATTGTTTATTGTGGTTGTCTAGGGTCATCGTCCCAAAGTCCTGGAGCTCCTTCATGAGATTCATCCTGGCTCTAGTTGCATGAAGAACCTAGCACGTGGTTTTGTGTGGTGGCCAGGTCTCGATGACGAATTGGAAGCTAGGGTAAACAGGTGTGGTGTTTGCTAATCAATCTAGTCAACTGCTCCTCACGATCCTCTGATTCCTTAGTCCTGGCCTTCTAGAAGGGGTCAAAGGATTTATATTGATTTGGCTGAATTTGAAGGTAAGACTTTACCCATTACTGTAGATGGTCATTCTAAATAGCCCGAAGTACGCATCATGCACGAAGGTGCCTCGGCATAGCACACCTGTGAAGCTCTACGCTCAATGTTTGCAGCCTGGGGGCTGCCCGAGGAAGTTGTTTCTGACAACGATCCACCGTTCTCATCATCTACATTCACTAGTTTTCTGTCTAACAATGGAATTGTACATTCCTCTTCTCCTGTTTACCAATCCCAATCTAACGATTTGGTGGATATTGTCATTAAGACCACCAAGAAAGCTTTCACGAAACAGTTGTTTGATGTTTCTACTAAATCCAGAACCCTTTAGCATAAAGTGGCCGCCTTTCTTTTAGCATATCGCAACACGCCTTACATGTTAACTAAGGTGACACCAGCTGAAGTGTTTTGGGGTCGAAAGCCCCGAATAAAGCTTTCACTTCTCCACCCATTCATGGTTCTAAAGCAAAGAGTAAAGGAAGCTTAGGCAACATTCACTGCTTAACAATCTTCCAAAGTCACACATTTCCCCCCACCTATTGACCTAGTGTGGGTGCGCTCTGTCACTCATGGCAGCTCAAGGCGGTTCCAGGTGAAATTCAGCATAGAGTCTCAACTGTCTCATATCTAGTGATTGTTGGTGGACGCTCAAATAAATTTTAACATCTCATCTTCGCCTTCGGAACCCCAAGGCTGTTCCAGTTGAGTTAGTTGCCATGGGAGATGGTCGAGCAGGCCATGCCAGCACCTAGGCATACCCTTACAAATGATGGACCTACACCGGATCCTCCAATTGTTACTCTTGTACTCTATATGTCAGCGCCAGCAATCAATTATAAGTTAATTATGCGTGGGATAGTGTTATGTAGTCAGCCAGAAGGCTGTAAGTTTTGTAATTATTTGCTCTCTTTTTTCCAGTACTCTCGACCATGTAATGGTGGCGCTAGGCCGAGGCATATTCTAATGGCATATTATATATATTACCATCATGTGTAATTCTTTCGATTACGAATAACTTACTCAGTCCAAAGCTAAAGTAAGGTTATAGAATTCTGTAGACCGAAGCAATGCATTATAATATTAGTTTTTGCAGTATGGTAGTTTAGTAATCAAAATTCAACAGCATCAAAATTTAAAATAATGAACATGAACCTGACAGAAAATTAAGGAAAGTCATCAGTCGCTAGGCGCTAAAAATTAAAACTAGTCGTTTCAGACCTGTAAAACTCGCAAGTCTAGCGACAAAGTCTCTAGATTGGCAACAATGTTCAAGACACGAGGTAATTTCCAAAGATAACATGTAATCCCAGTAGTCTTGAACGTTACGTACATATGCATTATTTAGCAGCAACAAGGAACTGATAGGAATATAATAATTTCTTAGTGTGAAACATGAGTAATACCCGTATCACACGACACTAGCTATTACTTGAAATCCAGTGTGCTAGCTAGCACTAGTTAGCACGTCATTATCTAGCGTCGTGTGAATCATAAAAAGTATACCAGTTCTGCCGCTTGATACTGGCTACCATACTAGCAGTAAGGATAGAACAGGTTGTTATCCGTCTTTACTGGGGGCTTCGCATGGAGTGGGTTGGTTGTCTTAAGTCGTTGGGCCTTGCCGGCGCGGCGGGTGTATCCCATCCCGTGGGGGTCACCG
>CABEEJ010002415.1:0-39816 GCA_901482245.1 Timema douglasi
GATCGCCCATAGCGAGGAAGTCAGGAGCTCAGTCTCCGAACAGTCGTCTCCACCTGGGGTTACTTGAGGGACTGGATGGAGAGAGGGGTTCACTCCTATTGATCGCCCATAGCGAGGAAGTCAGGAGCTCAGTCTCCGAACAGTCGTCTCCTCAAATCTCTGTTTTCACTTTATCAGCCGTCCCAGGACTTTTAAGACCAGCTTTCCAGAGTTACCCCGTGGGGACCTCGAGGAGATGCCCCGCTACACTGGTATTTACTACCAACCGCTTAGTGTTTGTCGAGAAGGCCCCCTCTTCACACGCAGATAAGTTTGTTGGAGTCCCGTCCGTCACGTTTCCCAGGGGCAGGATCTTCAGAGATCCGTCACTACCGGAAGGTGGCGAAGACAGTCTAGTTCTTGTTTATATAAAACGTGCGCGGGCCCAGAGCACACCCGACCATGACACCCGGGAGGGGTGCGACCGTGAGATTTAAAGTATAACTGATTTTAGTTTCCTTCCGAAGGTTGCTCTTGTCTTAGCCTGTCCAGCAACCTTTTGGTTTGTGCGTTTACAATAAAATTTTAAAGTGTCTTATCAAATTAGTACTTTGAGGAGAAAAAGTTTTACATTTTCAAGGTAATGATTACAAGTTGTTTATAAAACACTTATAACAAAAGCTAGTAACTAAATACAGTAAAAGTCCTACAGCTTAATGCTTACAATAGCGTTCGTATGTACTTACTATCAGCTCTACTTACTGTGGCTCTGGGGTGATAGCACTAAATTTCAGCAACAGAGATCAAAAATATTTTACCAGTCGTTAGTGACATTTCTTTTGTGAGCTTGTATCAAATAGTTGGTATTTTTCCAATAAGGTGATATATTAGATATGTGTTTGAAAACCAGCACAAAATATATTTTGAAGAGTTATGTTGTGGTAAATGTGTGGCCTAACATATTAACTTCCTCTCCGGTTGAGTTTAATATATACAGTGTTGAGATAATTGAAGAACCTGTCCTGGCTATACTCGTACGTATCTTATTGTAAAGACTACTGGGGTTATTTCTGGTGTCAAATTTAAAAGTCCCGTGCCTCCCTTTAGAGATGGTTGATAAATCACTCACTGTGATTCTTTCACCAATACCATGTGATCACCGCTACCTCCAGTGACTCGATCTCAAAAGTGTCGGTGATTGGAGATACTCTATACTCGCATCCGATGGCAACAGTTACTCGAGCTACGGAGCTAGTATTGCTTCTTCTTGACACTCGAGTAAATACTCGCTTCGCGGCCCTTGTTATTCTTATATTTTCTACCAGCTAATTGAGAATCGACCTTATTGACTGGCATGTTTTACATGCTATTTCTATTTAAAACATCTGATCTCATAGAGCTCATTTTTCAAAAACTGTATCAGATTACAACGTAAAAATGACTTTAATGGCTTAAATGTTTCATTCACATGAGTTTTCAATACAAATTATTTGTTGTTAAGAACAAAATTGAAAAGCTTGGTTACTAAGCAAATTACATTTTGGATTCTTTTTAAAAGAAGCTACAAAAAAATCATTAATTCTTTTTTTCGGTGGTCCTATCCCCAAATTCGCAAATAATAAATTAAAATAAGTAACAAAATAGAAAACATAGTGTACCGTCAAATGGGGATACTTTGATACAGAAAACACCATATTTGTTGAATATTTTCCAAACTAAGCTGTGTACAATAATGGTTGTATTTTTAAAACCATGGGACAGGTTTGTACTATCAAAATATCAACAATTTAAAAAATTGGCCACAGGTGGGGCTACTTTGAACACATATTTGAAACCATTTTGACAGGCACACTTTTGCAGTTAGGACATTGTTTGATGGAGAGCCTAAATGAGGGGGCTTTTCTGAACATTTTGATATAATATATCATAGTTTGGTTAAAAATGAATCTAGTACCATCAAAAAATGAGCGACCACCTAATTTTCCACAAAGGTTTGTATTAAACATAATGCAATATTCTTGTTACTTTTTAAACATTGTAAATACATGAAATTGTTCATAAAGGCTTGTATTTTCAAATTTAAAACAATTATAAACACTTGTTTGGTAGTTTTCTTAAAATGACTATTTACACAGTATATACAAGTTGTTGTCATGTCCCTGTAGTTCAAACCAGCTCAATGCCGCTATTGTTAGTTGTGGGCTCGGGCAGTCCTTGAGTGATGTCACTCATCACAGTCTTCATCTGGCCATATAAACCACCGAGGTTATAACTGTGAACCCAGTTGGAATTTGTTCCATCAACTGTCCAACTAAATGTTTCTTACTCTTCTTCAACAAGTATTCAACAATTACCCAAGAATTTACTTTTACTGGTAAAACATCAGGTCCTGGATCTGATGGCATATTGAAGTCTTCAGCACCAGAGCTAGAGGGAGGGGGAGTTTGTTTGCTTACTGGCCCCTGTAGAGGTACCACTAGTTGTAGCATATTGATTTTTGGTACTCCTCCAAACTAATACTGCTGCCAGGGTTTACTATTATTATTATTATTAGCACAGCGTCTTACTACC
Organism: Timema douglasi; assembly: GCA_901482245.1. Lineage (NCBI taxonomy): Eukaryota > Metazoa > Arthropoda > Insecta > Phasmatodea > Timematidae > Timema > Timema douglasi. The sequence goes on from CABEEJ010002415.1 coordinate 2,551, forward strand.
CGTTCGGGTTATACGCACATACGCTAATGTGTAATGGTAGGGTGATTGTGAGATGAAATGGAGGACCTACAGTATTAACGTGGGATCCGAACCACGGTGGAGGCCTGGCATTCCTCACATTCACAAGATGGTTTTACAAATAAATGTGTCCTTCTTGATGCCCTTGTGCAGTTCACTTAGCCTTGTTATTACAATATATTCCACTATCACAGGAGGAGTCTGAGCCTGGTCGAGATCATTGTCATCTGGTGCTCTGTTGGAAGAGCTAGAGCTAATAGGTTTGCTAGGACCCGGCAGTTACTGCTGTTTGGGGCTTTCTCAGCAGTTGGGGCAAAAAATGACATTGACTAAAATAAAAATTCACAAAAAACTTATTTTCTCACTATAAACCGTGAAACTTGTGAGAATTTGTTAAGAATGTACCAAATAATGATAAACCAGGGGAAACATTCCAATTAACTACACATCGGACCGTGGGGAGGGATGATTCGCAGCATAGCAAAAAAAAAGAGACAAAAAATGGTATTGCTTTTTATTTTTTAAGGAGTATAAATGTTTTTCAGATATGGTGAAAATATGATGTTTTGATATCAACATTGTATAGTGGAAAAATGGTCCTTCAAGGTAAGTGACAACATTGTCAAAAATACGTGTTTATCATTTTATATACTTTTGTTCAAAGTGACGGAACCTTAATATTAACTATGCATTGAGGATCCTAATCATCCTATAGTCTAATCTAAAGTTTATTTGCTTCTAATATATGTATAGTTTATCTACTATTAGTAATTAGATGTACGGTATTTAAAATAAAATAGCACAATAAAATAATATTACCTGCATTCCAAACAACATTTTCTAAACTAATCGCAATTATGTTGTGTTCATTTTTAATGTCACATACATTTTAATTGCAGTAAAACAGATCACTAAATAAATTACACAATTACAAGAGTTTCTCATAGTACGTCAAATAAGTTTTAATATTGGTATTAAATTTTAACATAATGTTTGTTGGACCACTAATTTTGTCCACATTACATAACATTTCAATATAAGATATAATTTTTTTTTATCAACTGTATGAAACATCTTAAAACGCATACTTTTGTATTGACTGTACGTTAGTCGGGCAACTGAAACCCAGATGAAACTTTGACAGATTAGGTAGCTGTATGTCGATTGTCAATGTCAGCGCCGACAGGAAGAGTTTATGTTAGGCCTTTAAGTATCGAATTCCATTGCAAGCCGCCAAACACCCGAGTAATTAGTTTCCTTCCAACCGATACTCATGGGACTATTCTAGTAAATACTAAATTGTACTCGCCTACTCGGACAGCAGCTAAATACTAGCTTTGACCGTGGTTGGAAAGGGAAAAAATATCGGTCCATCAAGACACTGTGAATACCAGTCACAGAGAAAAATCACTGATATTTTAAAATCAATCACTGGCTGTACCCGAATAGTCTACTTATGCGACGTCGCAATGATAGCTGCATTGGCAATCACGTGACCAAATGTAGATCTGTCCGAATAGTCGCGGACTAGACCGATGCAGTCTTCTCGTGGCGTTGGTAACCATGGATACGAACGCTACAAGCTATGTGGCGTTGGTGCGGTGTTCGACTGACAATTGTTTTAGTATTATCGTTTCGTCTGTTATTATTATTAGCACTGCGGCTTACTACCCGTTCTGGAGGTACGCACTTACGCCAATGTGTAATGGTAGGGTGATTGTGAAATGAAATGGAGGACCTACAGTTTAACGTGGAATCCGAACCACGGATGGAGGCCTGGAATTCCCCACATTCACAAGATGGCTTGTCAGAAGTGAAGAAAGGGTTTGGTAATCAGATGAATTTATGCCGGGACCGGGGATTGAACACCGGCCGCCAGCACAGAGGTCTGACACCTCACCCCTAGACCACCAGGTCACCTCTCGTTTCGTCTGTTGAGCACCGACTTACACAAATTATTCGGTAGGAAGCAGCACTGTGGGTCTAATTGTGTTTCTGTTCGAATAGTTTGATGCAGTCTTCACTATGAGAACAGCGAGAAGTGTAAAATTATCAAGACTGCATCAAGTCAAGTGTACGTGACTATTCGGATACAGCTCAAGTATTCACTGATATCTTAAAATCACTGTTTCGCCCATTTCTACCCCCCTTGACCATGTCCCATCCCTCCCTAGGTAAGTCCCCTTTATAATTACAATTTTTAAAATGTACAAAAATTTGTAATGATATATTAAATACCTAACAGTTCTTGAGTGTAAAAATCTTGTGCAAAAAATAGTTACATTTTTAGAACACACAAAGTGAAAAGTGCCCCCAGTCTGGTCTATGGGAAATGGGGCTACTATATATGAGTGTGAGGCTAAGGTTTGTTCGACCAGTGTAATTAAAGCAGTACTCACTTCGCCCACTACTCCACCAGTACTATGATGCCCACCTCGTCTCGCAGATGAAGTCATAAAATTTCGGGCAAACCGAGATATAGCTCCCGTAGACATTTTGATCAAGAATAGATATCGGGGGTATGGAAAAAGGAAGCGGATGTGTACAGACTATCACTAATATTTTTGCAACTTAGAAATAGTTTATCTATCTAGAAGATATGGAGCTTCTTATTATTTAAGGAAAAACTTTTTAGTAACACATTAATTACATTCAAGATAACATCTGGTAATCAACGTAAAGTATCGCAACAGATATGAACAAATTAATAATCAAATATGGTTTAATAAAAAAGGTGAATATTGGGTATTAAACACATCAATCCATTACTAAGGGATTAAGCTTATTTAAAGCAAGTCATGTAACTCTATTAACTTAAATTCAAGATGAGAATTCAACTCATATAAATAGTAAGTTGTACGGAAAACGTGTATTAGATTAGCAAATTATAATGTTAAAAAAGTGTTTCCATAACAAAATAAACACTCTTGTGTGCGCTGTAAAACAAGAGCAGTGCTGATATTGGGTCACGTGACAACTTCCCTCCAATCACATAGTCCACGTGGCTTGCGTAGACCACACTGCTCGAAATAATCGATCAGCGCATGCGCAAACTTTCAAACATGCGTTATTCATAAACACACAGCATTCTCACGATGGTGTAGGGATCTCAAAAGTGATTATTTAAAAACAACAGCTTATTGGAAGGCATTAGATTTATCGTTGACAAATCAAACCCAGTAGTTAACTAAAACATTTTATTTCATTTTAAATACAGTAACTTGCACTGATTGAAATATTAACGTTTCAATGCATCATGGGTAAACAGAGATTTCCAACCTTCTCCGAGTGTGTGAACAGCTGCACCACTAACAGGTGTGGACTCTTTGTACTGCTTTCACCTACACCAAATCGTTATGTTTTATTTATAATTTTAACTAATAGTTAATGTTAATATGACTATATTGGCAACTCTGTAAAGTTGGTGTTATGTTAGCTTCCTATTTGTATCCACTCGTATGTTCGTTCGTTGGTCTGGTTACCAGTTAACGTATTTGTCAAATTTATCATTAATTAAAAACATTGTTTTATACCTTGTCGATGCGTGGGTGATTTCGTTTCATCCCAATAATAGATTCCCTTATCAATAATATGGAAGAGCTATCAAGAGCAGGCCTCTATCTATCATTTTCTTTCAGGGTTTAGGGTGGGAGGGGGGGCTCATTCATCACAAGACTAAACAGTGGGGGGAGGGCGAATCTGATCTGCACAGAGAGAAAAATAAATTATAATTTCGACCAAATATAATATACTGAAGTAGACCCATTATTGCATTCAGTAATAATTGATATAGTTTGTATGACTGTAAATAAAAATATACATTTTTTTATAATATAAAGTCATAAAAAGTAAATTAATTATTGGTGAATTAAAACATGGATCAAATGGGGTTGTTGTTTGTTTTTTTTTGCGAAATTTTGACATTTATATCTCCGTGTGTGGAGGAATTCCTGACCAGGCCTATAAGTCAACTTAGGTGACTTAAACTGTAGATCAAGTGACTTTAGTCTTCAAGGCTGCCAAACGTTAAAAATATAAATTGATCGTACGGCGGCAGGTTTGAAATTACCCGAAAACAACTAACCACATTTGAAGGAAATAATGGAATAAATGTACACTCTTTAAACTAAAAATGTAGTTTAGACCAAGTTTAACCGTCAATTTTCATTCAATATTATTTTATATATTTTTATCATAATTTTAAATATTTGTTTAGATTTTGGGGGTCTTCGGCCCTTCATTCCCTCCCAGAAAGAACGGATCGAAGACCTTACAGAGAACATGATTATTTTAAATCCAAGTTTGAAGAAACTAGAAGATTCTTCCTTCGCTGGGCATATGATCGCTAAACATGTAAATTATCTTGTTATGGAGGAAGTATCAAAGGTGGCATTTCAGCAAGACGATCAAGATGTCAAAGTTTTCAGAGGGGAGAATTCCTTAACTCCAAGGCTGAAGAGACTAGAGGAGTTTTCGCTTCACAGCAGGCGGCATTCATCGATTTGAATGATCTGGCTGAACGAGGATTTTTATTAAGAATAGGAATGACGATCTTTATTTTGACGCACAAAGTGTTCAATTACAAAACAACTGCCAGGAAAAATCTGTTTTAGAAGCAGTATCTAAAGACTACGTTGACTCAAAGACTGATGAAGGTTTCGTATACATTTACATAGATGCGAAACATACACGAAAGGATTCAAGACAATTCATAGAAACAGTCTAAATATTACTTCGTGAACGCATTGCTTGGAACTACGAGTAGAATGGTGTCAACGTATTGGACCTTGGACATATAGGACCAGCACCGCCGTTCGAGCTAAAGGAAGGATACAAGTTTTCTTTCGTGTTAAAGAGGTTTTCAACGGTATCTCTTTTGCTGAGTGTCCAAATGTATTTTATGCACGATTAAATATATAACGTGAAGTATGTACTTTTTATACATTTGTACTCAGCATAATTTTGACAAAATAAAACACAAACAGTTACGAAATGCACGATACGTGTCTAATATAATCGCAAAGGAAACCTTCAAACCGATTACGGAACCACTCATCAAGATGGTGAATATGACTGAGGAGCCTAGGAAGGAGGAGAAAGTCTCGCTCGAGAAATGGCATAATATACGTCATTTATTGCATACAATCTTCATACACTTTAAGCCCACTCCGATAGAACACAATATGGTGTATATTGCTATGGTAACACGAGCAATATCGGGGATACACAATATGTTATGTTCGATGAGAATGATGGAACAATAATTCTTAATAATTTCTTATTTCTTTACACTTTAGGTCTTTTGGAGTTACTCTTCAGAAAAGAGCCGATAAATTCACTGAGGAAGATCTGACGGAGTACAAATATATTTTCATGAAAACAAACGCTCATAGAATCTGGAACGAACCTTACAGCCGTTTCAAGTCACACACAGGATCAAAATATTTAGGTATCATCAAACCTATATTCCAGGCTAAGTTTGAGGGAGAAGGTCCACATGAAACGTAGAAAGGAAGAGGGATCTAATATACCTATTGGGGCGATCCAAACGAATTAGTCAAATTGATCGACTCTTTATACATGAACCGGAGCAAGATAATGAGATTTTTTCCACTATTGAAGAATAACGTGAGCTGGAATCATTGTATACTCATGTTTTTGAAGGAGAATATCGTACTTAAGGTGCGTCAGAAGGGAGCGTAAGTGTTATTCCTTCATTAGCAACATAGAGTTTAGTTTTCTGCACATGCAAATATCAACAAATCTTGAATATCTGCAAATGGTGTCCTGGAATTTTGTCAAAACTTTTTAAATAAAGATAAAAGGTTTTGACAGAATTTCAGGACACCCTTGACAGATATTCAAGATCTGTTGATATTAGCATGTGCAGAAAACTAAACTCTATGTTGCTAATGGAGAAATATTTTATTTATTTTTGCCAAAAAATTTCAATTCTATAAGAACTGTAAAAACACTTACGCTCCCTTCTGACGCACCTTAAATTCCATCGTCCTGCAAATCATCGTTTTTTAAGAAAACACGTTGGCGTACAAAATTGAATGAGTTAATATAAGTTGATCTACTTTTGATTATACCTTATTCTCGATAGAATAAGTTATAAAATATTTTCTCACTGTCATTGACGCGTATTTCAAACGGGCTTAGCCTGTGCCCATAAGGCTCAAACAGGAAAGAACTTCACTTCAGCTATGACGCAAAATGTGTATCTCTCGTACGTCATATGCAGACAGATAAAAGAACCAAGTTTCCGTGGATTTCAAAGCTCTCATGTCAAGAAAGAGGATCATTCATTATTTGACGTACATAAACGTCAAGCTAAGTGTCATTGAATGATTAAGTCGAACGCTCAATAGCATAATGTGTAACATATTCATGTCTAGGGGATCGTATCGATGGTAAATTATTTACTCGATAAGTATAATCGGACGGTACACTCAAATAACAAGGTGAGATCAATAGACGTTAATGATATTATTTTACGTATCTTATATCTGCATGCCAAAACGATCGATCCTACTTCGAAAAAGCTTAAAGTCTGCGATATCGTTAAAATCAGAAAGCATAAGGATGTTTCAGAAAAAGGGTACGCTGCAAACTGGTCGGTAAAACTGTTCAAGATACGTTATATTGTCAAAACAAATCTTGGGACCTTCCTACTCGAAGATATGAGATAAATCCATTGTTGGGGCAGTCTACGCTAGGATCTTGGGGAAGACATCACAACCAGACGTGTATTTTGTAGAAAAGATATAGCTTACTTTAATTGGTTAGACTTTAACTCGTCATACAGTTTGTGAATCGATATATAAGTAGGGACCAGAGCACCACTGACCCCCTTTTCTCCCCATTATCTGCTCGTATGTACGAGAGCACGGGCAGTGAGTTTCACCACATTCTTTCAGACAATTGAGATACGGCTTGATGGGTTTGTCGGGAATAAGAATTTATGACGGTGGAATGACGAGAAAGGGTACAGCGAAACGTGTAACAGATCGCTACACTGGCTGGGAAGCTATAATACTGACATGAGGGAGCCCAATCATGCCATTGAGAGCTGCATCAATATCTGGCCCGTTTACAGTCTGAAGAAGGGGGAGAGTTCTGAGAGAGATTCTAAGCAAACGACACGTCGATGAGACTGTGAAGAACAAGTTGTGTGAGGCGTCGTACCGAGGTGAAAAAGAACACTACGACCATCAGTGCTCAATAACTATGAGACTTACGCTGTCTCATAGATAATGAGGAAGAATAATGTGAGAGCGACGTCAACGATAAATCTAATATTGTTGAGGACAAACTTTGGTCGAGCGTACAGACATCGGTTTAATTCCTCGTAACGGTGACTTACTTATCTAAGAGAGGACAAGTACGATTTTTTCAAATGCTGAAGTCCGTGAGTGCAAACATACTGAACAAGAGAGTGAGAGGGACAGACGTACTATGAGTAAAAGTGAGAGAGATAGAGCTATATTTACGGCTGTTATTTTAATCTCGAGAATATATATTTAAAGAAACTATTAATATTTATTTAATCTTAATCCCAGTTCTGAAAAAACAACAACTTAATCTCATCAAGGTATGGGCTGTATGGAGAATATAATTAGACTTAAAGGGATATACAGTGTATGGCCTGGATGGAGAATGGAATCAGGTTTAATGTAAAAGGTATAGGTTGAATGGAGAAATGGTAGAGAAAGCAAATGAAAGTAGCCGGGTTTGAGAGTATGGCCGGATGGAGAATATAGACGTAAGATTGTAAAACCAACACCATGCCGAGGGGAGGAGTTCAACAACCGACCACACCGAGCTTTAATGGGGAGGAGGGGTACTAGCCACCAATCATAACAAGGGGCGCCGCTATTCTGAAGAGCCTATGCAATATCAACCAATCAGAACAAGAAATATTACTGATCTGAAAGGTTTCATGTACTATAAATATAAATAACACGTAACGTCATATCAATACAAATTTATGTGCATATACAATACTCCACAGAGACCCGCGTCCGCTTAAACCACTCAATGTCGACATGTGTCCGAAAAGCGGGTTTTCCCACTGCTAATATGGTTATTGTTGAATTTTCCAACGACAACAAAAGTTGTACATATCATTATTAAAGCCCCATTATCTCAGATATGTAGGGGCTAAGCCCATGCACATAAAAATGGTTGACTATAGAAATATTTAGACAAATTCTGGTTTGGCCTTTGGAACGCCTTATACACAAGATTAGGCCTAGTGTTTATTTTGACCCCAAAAAGGTTATCCATCCCCTTATTAAGGCTCATTTGCTCAGCTCCATAGGGGATAGGGTCACGCACACGTATATGTTTAAATAGAGGAATATTATTTTGTGATAACGCCTGTCGCTTATGCTTTGACACAATTTCTGATTTAGCCTCTAGAGCGCCTCAAATATAAGTGCAACATCTGTCAATGTTGTAAGAAGATCATTACTATGACCGGTAAAATTCAACACTGCCCGCTGTTTACTATGCATCCCAACCCACTTAACCTTCATTAACGCACGAGGAGGAACAGGACACCCGGGTTCCACCATCTAGCCCAGCCGACTAAGCGAGTCACATGAATTCAGGATTGTTCCGGTATCGACCACTGCCACGCCCCACCAGAGAATAGAAGATACTAGTTCCTTTCAGAACCACGCGGGTTTTCTACTGATAGCTTCTAGCAGGCTCCCCTATTCTCTCTTAGTCCCCTACCTTCCTCTTCCAATCTGATCTGTAGAGGGAATATATACCGCTATTTTGGGCTTTAAAATTGACATTTGGTAGCTTCTTTATAGGAGACGCTTCTCGTCCAGCATAATGTAAGTGTTGAATTTATGACTCAAGTAGTCCAGTTGCTTTGTTCATCTAGTAATACGTCATTTCTTCCTTTTTTATTACTCTTGTACATGGCGTCAGTGAGGTTACAACGTAGTCTACTTTGTTCTGTACCATTTAATAATGTTGTACTTTGCATAATTAAATATTAACACATTTAAATTAGTACGTATGGTTTATCATCCTAAACCTTAACAGGTTATGGGCCCAATAGTGCTGATCAACGTGTTAGTGAATAAAGTACAATGCTAAAATGATTTAAACGTTGTGAACGGACACGCTGGCACGCGAGAGACGCCATTTTTGATTAAGTTTATTTTCTTTTTGAGTGCTCGGTTAGTTTCACTGTAGTGGATTTGTTTGTTTTTGTGAAAAGAGCATAAAAGTTACTTACAAAGATGGATAAAGTCAAGAATTTCCACATTCAGAAATTTGATGGTAGTAATTTCCAATTGTGGAAATATTAAATGGAGATAATATTACGTGCGGAGAAAATTATGGATATTATAAATGGCAAGAAACAAAAACCAGCAACAACTGAGGTTGAGGAGGTTAAGACATGGAACGATGGGAACGAAAAAGGAATGTTGATAATTTCAACGGGACTTGAGTATAATCAATTACAAACAGTCATCGCATGCGAGACAGCGGCTCAGATGTGGAATCACCTCAAGAACGTTAACGAACAACGTAGCTCTGTAAACAAGGTTAGTCTCAAGCAGCAGTTCTTCAGCTATGAGATTAATCCAAACGATAATATTGCTCAGCATATAAGTACTATCGAGTCAATGGCGCTGTCATTAGCGGACGTTGGAGAAGCGGTTTCCGACGTGTGCAAAATTGCAAAAACACTCGAGAGTCTGCCAAGTAGCTTCAGCGTGTTCATAAGTGCGTGGGACTCGTACGCTGAGGTAATGCAGACATTTGAGAACCTAACCTCTCGACTTCTTAGGGAAGAGAAGCGGCTCATGCAGAACGATGATGTCACTACAGTGTTTGCGGCGCTGAACCTCCAGAAAAATTACAAAAGTATGAAAATTTAAACGTCCCACAGTAACGAAAAGAGAGAAAATCACTGAAAATGTTGTGGTAAGAAGAATATGAAATGTTTTTACTCTGGTCGGGTGGGTCATATAAAAAAAACAGTGCCGCAACTGGCTAGCGAAAAATAGTGATCAAAGTAAGCCGGATGAGTCGAAGCATGTTGCTTTAAGTGCTGAATACAAACATGTTTCTACTTCTGGATGTGACAGCGGACAGTGCTGCGGTAAAACATATGACCTATCATAAGGAGTGGTTTTTTGTTCTAAATCCATTAGAAAACTCGAGTGTCGTACAGATTGGGGATAATTCGTACATTCAAGTGGAAGGTATCGACTCTGTAGAAGTGTTAGCACTTGTAAATGGATAGTGGGAGCTTCGCACACTTGAAAATACATTGTATGTTCCAAAACTTAAGAAAAATCTATTTTCAGTAGGAGCAGTGACTAGTAAACAGTTCAAGGTGATTTTCGATTAAAGAAAAATCGAAATACATATTCCAGCACAGAATCGAGTTGTTGTAACTGTAATTAAAATGGTAAACCAATGTTACAAGATGCTTTTTAAGAATAAAGCTGTTGAGCAAGCCAATTCAACAGAGGAGTCAGTGAAGCTATAGCATGAACGATTGGGACATCCAGGCATCAATGGCTTTGAGACCATGGCAAGTCAGGGACTCCTACCAGGGTTAAAGGTGAACAACATAGACAAGCTGTTCTGTTAGTCATGTAAATTTGGTAAGACACCTCGACTGCCATTTAATGAAAATCTTAATCCTTGTGCAAGTAACCCCGGCGAGCTTATACACAGATGTCTGTGGCAAAATGCCAGTTACGTCGTTGGGAGGAGCCAATTATTTTTTGCTATTTAAGGATGACTGTACGTCATATCGTTTTGTGTATTTTATTAAGTACAAAAGTGATGTTTTTGATATGTTCGTACAATTCCAGCAGATGATAGAAACGCAGACTGGAGACAAAATAAAAGTGCTTAGTAGTGACAATGGTCACGAGTTTGCGAACGAAAAATTTACAGAGCATTTTAGAAAAACCGGGGCTATCTGTGAGAAAACTGCTCCATATTGTGCGGAACATAATGGGCGTGTCGATCCATTGTGGAATGCGCTAGGACAATGCTGATTGACGCAAAACTTCCGGAGGAACTGTGTGCTGAGGCAGTAAATCTGAGTGTTTACATTTTAAATCGGCGGCCAAGCAAGGTAAACAATAATGTGACACCGTTCGAGAAGTTTACTGGAAAAAAGGTAAGCACATGCGTAAATTTGGAGCAGATGCTTATAGGCATATACCCAAGCAAGCCCGTACTAAATTTGAAAGCAAGGTTAAGAAGGCAATTTTTATTGGCTATGACGGTAATAGTACTAACTACAGATTGTATCATTCAAGTAGTAGAAAAGTCACAGTAGCTCGGGACGTTGAAATTAGGCGCTGAAATTAATGATCCAGAATCTTTAATTTATAATTTACCTTCACAGAACAATGAAACAAAAGAGCAAGAAGTCAAGGAAAGTGTTACCACATCTGAGAAGAATGCCAAACAAGGAGGTGGGCCTATACAAGACAAGAGTGATACAGGGCCAACACTCTGTAAAAGAGATACTCTAAGACCGCCAAACCGATGCGATGTTTGTCAAGTATCCATTGAAACAGAATGTGCAGCAATTTATGAGGAGCCTCAAACATTCAATGAAGCAGATACTGACACATATTCTAAGGAATGGGCCGCTGCTACGGAGGAAGAGATGATGTCTTTAATTAATCACGAAACTTGGACCTTGACCAATCTACCTCCGAATAGACAAGCTATAGGCTGCACGTGGGTATATATATTCCATTCACGGTAGGAATTACTCTCTGAAAGGTCTTTTTTCCTACCAATATCCTACTATATAGTAGATTTATGATAGGGAAAAAAGCCTTTCAGAAGTCAATTCCTACGGTGAATGGAATATAAGATAAAAAGACCAGATGGGAGTATTGAGCGCTTCAAAGCACGGTTATGTGTTAAAGGATATTCTAAAAAGGCTGGTATCGATTATACGGAAACATTTTCACCAGTAATCAGGTATGATTCAATCAAAATACTTCTTGCACTTGCAACAATTTATGACATGGAAATGAGAGAGTTTGACTTAAAAACTGCGTTTCTATTTGGCGAACTGCCAGAAGAATTGTTTATGAAACAGCCAGGAGGTTTCGAGAAGAGTGATCCAAACATGGTCTGCAAGTTGAGGAAGAGTTTGTATGGACTAAAGCAATATTCACGTTTTTGGAGTAAGACATTCCTAGAATTTTTAAAATCATTTGAACTCAAACCTTTGGAATCAGATCAACGATTGAGGACGTCAAAGTTTGGCTTGCATTATGTGTGGACGATGGAATGCTAATAAGCATTTGCGCAGAAATTTTGGCATTTATATCAATAGATCTTAAGGCACAGTTTGAGGTTAAAGAAGAAAACTGCTATTATTTTGTTGGAATTGAGATCAAAAAATAAGAAAATGTTTTTAAATCAACAAGGATATCTCGAGAGAGTACTGAACAAGTTCTCTATGCAAGATTGCAAATCCCAAGCAGTACCAGCTGATTCAAATCTGGTTTTACATATTAATGATGGTAAATCTAATAAGGTCCTCAATGTACCCTATCGAGAGGCAGTTGGAAGCTTGATGATTCTCGCTATAGTGACACGTCCAGATATTGCATTTGCAAATAATCAAGCAAGTCAATTTTTGAATGAGCCCACTAGACGTCCATTGGACGGCAGTTAAGAAGATAATGCGATATCTAGCTGGGACTAGGAGCTATGGCATTTGCTACCAAGGAAATCAACCTGAGTTAACTGTATATTCAGAGGCTGACTATGCTGGGGATGAAACTACAAGAAAATCTACGACGGGATATATCACTCTTTTAGCAGGAGCCCGTCACCTGAATATATATCAGCATCTCGTCACCCGAGAATGCAAGTGTTCTATCTCCAAAATGGTTAAATTGGAGATATTTGGTGTATACGTTTATTTAGAATGCATATGATCCACCTGTGGTGAAATTGAGACTATTAAATAATTACTTAAGAAGATACAAGCTCGAGTTGTCTTCTAGTAACATTGGTTTTATACACAAGGTCAAACTTCAATGCTCTTTTACAAAAAAGTGAAAAATTGGACATAGAACACTTGCATTCTCGGGTGACGATCTTCAGCAGCTCAATAAAGTGTGTGGCTTAGAATGATACTAGGGGAACTTGATCTGATATCTAGTGAGTCTACCACTCTCTTCGTGGCCAACCAAAGTGCAATTAGGTTGGCTAAGAACTGTGAGTCTCACAAAATGACCAAACACATAGATGTTAAGTACCATTACATCCACGAGTGTGTAGAAAACAATGTTATAGTTGTCCGATATGTGCGTTCTGAGAACCAATTAGCAGACTTTTTAACTAAGGCTTTGCCACAAAAGAAATTTTGTATGAATCGTGAATCTGTGTCGATTTGGGATATCAATGAACACAGAGTGGGAGTGTTGAATGTATGACTCAAGTAGTCCAGTTGCTTTGTTCATCTAGTAATACGTCATTTCTGCCTTTTTTTATTATTCTTGTACATGGCGTCAGTGAGGTTACAACGTAGTCTACTTTGTTCTGTACCATTTAATAATGTACTTTGCATAATTAAATATTAACACATTTAAATTATTACGTACGGTTTATCATCCTAAACCTTAAGAGTAAGCACAAAATTCTGTTTAAGCCATCCCTTTCAAAATTATTATTCCGACTTTAATTATTTTTTTGTATACAACTTTTGATTTTAAATTCTTGTTGGCAAATATCTTTCAAATTATTATTTCTCGGCCTTAAATAATATGTTTGATAATATTGGATATTTGTACTAGAAAATGTGTCTACAAATATTTAATTGGATAGTCAGCCCGTGAAGTATAGAATATTTTGAAAATATAATGATCATTTAATTCACCAATAATTTGATTCAGGGAATGGCCAATGATTATATATTAGATAGTTTGTGTCATAATTGAGTTCTATTTTGTAAACATAAGACATAACAAAATAGAAGATATATAAATAAACCTTAATATTTACTATGCGTTGATGATCCTAATCATCCTATAGTCTAATCTAAAGTTTATTTGCTTCTAATATATGTATAGTTTATCTACAATAGTAATTAGATGTATGATATTTAAAATAATATATGATCTGCATTCCAAACAACATTTTCTAAACTAATCGCAATTATGTTGTGTTCATTTTTAATGTCACATAAATTTTAATTGCAGTAAAACAGATCACTAAATAAATTACACACTCACAAGAGTTTCTCATAGTACGTCAAATAAGTTTTAATATTGGTATTAAAGTTTAACATAATGTTTGTTGGACCACTAATTTTGTCCACATTACATAAAATAATATTTTTTGCTTTATTTTTTTATCAACTGTATGAAACATCATAAAACGCATACTTTTGTGTTGACTGTACATTAGTCAGGCAACATGAAAGATTAGGTAGCTGTATGTCGATTGACAATGTCAGCACCGACAGGAAGAGTTTATGTTAGGCCTTTAAGTATCGAATTCCATTGCAAGCCGCCAAATACCCGAGTAATTAGTTTCCTTCCAACCGATACTCATGGGACTATTCTAGTAAATACTAAATACCCAATACTCAGAAATACTTCATACTCGGACTGCAGCTAAATACTAGCTAGCCTTGGCCGTGGTTGGAAAGGGAAAAAATATCGGTCCATCAAGACACTGTGAATACCAGTCACAGTGAAAAATCACTGATATTTTAAAATCAGTCACTGTATTCACTGATATCGTAAAAATCCGTTTCGCCCATCTCTATTCAAGTCCAATCATTGAACATTTCACACACACATATTTGGTTATATAAATTAATGTTGGCATTAAAAAAAAACCTTGTGTATTTAACACAAATTCTGGAGCTCCTCGAGTGTATCATTTTGCTCCCAAAAAAAAGTTTGTACATAATTTATTTTAAGATTAAAAATTATCTTTTAATATCAATTTTTAATACATAACAATAAAACAATTTTATTTTTATTATTTTAATATTTATTTGGTGCATTCTGTTTAGAATCTATGAAGGTGGTACTTTCTTGATACTACTGGCTACTGTGCGTTAGTTCGAATTCTAAACAGAACACAGCGCTGTATAATCGCTAATTTCGTCCACGGATTATACTCACGTAATTAACATTTATGAAACTCATGTTCTATTTGGTTACATATTTAATGTTTTGTAGGTTTGCGCACTATCTTAAACTTGTTATAATTTAAATAGTAATGTGGAAAAGTTGAACTAAGTTATATTTCAAACGCATTAGTACATTTAGTTTAGTTTACAGAGTAGAGAAGATTTTGTTTGGAAATAATGTTACAAAGAATTAAACAGTTCTCCGTAAGAAGACATATTTTGAGAAAATATCATAAAGACGGAGCGGCAGTCATTGGTTCAACGCCAGACAGATTATCTTCTGAATTTAAGGTTGGTACAGCTGGTTCAAATTATTGTACAACTTGAATGATTTTATGAACACAGGCCTCTAATTTTTTTTTCTGGAAAATTTATTATTAGTGAGGCTAAAACAATCTTATAATAAAAATTAAGTTACCTTATTTAAAAAAGGAATGTATTTTACGCTTCTTAATTTTCAACAAACAATCCAATGTTCAGTACAAATAATGGTAGGCCTGTTACTTAAGACAGGAGCGTTCTCTTCATAAAATGGTTCAAAACGGGGTTGATCTGAAAATGAATACAAAATAGCATTAGTTTCAATTACCCACAACACAACATTAGGGGATGTTCTATTACCCACAAGGGATGTTCTATTACCCACACAACTACACTAGGGGATGTTCTATTACTCAAAAACACTAGGGATGTTCTATTACCCACACAACTACACTAGGGGATGTTATATTACCCACACAACTACACTAGGGGATGTTCTATTACCCACACAACTACACTAGGGGATGTTCTATTAACCACACAACTACACAAGGGGATGTTCTATTACCCACACAACTACACTAGGGGATGTTCTATTACCCACACAACTACACTAGGGGATGTTCTATTACCCACACAACTACACTAGGGATGTTCTATTACCCACACAACAACACTAGGGGATGTTCTATTACCCACACAACACAAGGGATGTTCTATTACCCACACAACTACACTAGGGATGTTCTATTACCCACACAACTACACCAGGGTTGTTCTATTACCCACACAACAACACTAGGGGATGTTCTATTACCCACACAACAACACTAGGGGATGTTCTATTACCCACACAACAACACTAGGGGATGTTCTATTACCCACACAACTACACTAGGGATGTTCTATTACCCACACAACTACACTAGGGATGTTCTATTACCCACACAACACCACTAGGGGATGCTACCCATCTCCAAACTCATAAGCTTAAATATGATCTTTTTTAAAATTCTTCTAACCAAAATATCAATACAGTAGTTTACAATTATTACTTTGATGAACACATTTTTGTGAGTTGATTAATAATATAAAATATTGGTTTTTAACATAATAGCCCATAGAAATGGCCTAGTTATTCACCAGTCACCTGATTGTATACTGAACTAATTAAATAGTGCCTATGTGTTGTTTTATATAGGAATATCCACAAAACTTCCAAACCACCAACTGTTTTGTTTCATAGCAAACACAACTCTTGCTAATGAATAACTTTTTATCTTTTACCTCGTTGAAAAGTCTTGAAAAACTTATAATAAACAAATGACATGAAGTAAACTATCACTTGTATATTTCACAACTAGGAAGGAAACAACCAATCAAATGATAATATAAAATAATATAAATATCTCGACAAAGCAGCATCAGGTGTGAAGCACCTATAGCCCACACATATAGGTCATAGGTGTAAATAAAGCAGGACAACTACTAAATCATCAAATGAGATTAAAGGCAGTAACTCCACGGTAAAATATCTTAGTGGCGGTAATTAAATGTAGTTACTAATTTACTGAACTTTATTTAACTACAGTCAACTGACTTAGACTCCCAGCTACTGCTGCTACTAAGCCTCACAAAATATAGTCCTAATTTAAGGAGCTAAGAGGGAGATAATTAGCATTAGCTAATTAGCATGAGTTAACTCCATTATAACATTATAACGTGCTAGAAGCACAACAATTATTTTACAACTAGTAAGTACCAGGAAAACTAGATGCTACTGATACTATGACCGGACTGCCTGAGCAACCAATAGTGTCTGTATTCTGTTACCCTACTAATGAGACAATATTACCAACCTAACAATGATCATGTTTACAAACGCCTAGGGATCCACATGAGGACCGTACACAACAGACAAAACCCCGCGGGCCACTACTATGGACATGTAGCACTTCCTCAGGTTGGGCACCACATAGACGAACACAGACACATCAGAGACAAGTGTCAGAATTAGGTAACCTGGTATCCTCCATTACTTCAAACTAGCCGCAGTATGGTCATATAGTCTAAGGAGTCTAATAGACATAAAAAGGTAGTGCCATTGAACGATAGGGCTCGAGGCTCAACTAAACATCGCTACAGCGTAACTTTGAGGCGAGGAAGCGACACAGATGCCTCACCCACCAACCATCGTGGTCTTCTGTACGTCTTCCTGGTTGATGCTCATGACTATCTTCCAGCAGCTCCTCTGTCACGTGATTATAATAGAATAGATAGACATGAGCCAAGGAGAGGCCTATACATACCAACGGGACTAACTCCATGTACGGAAACTGAATGGTAATCATCAGACACGCTAGCCGACCACTAGCGCTAGCTGATAACTGTTGGTATCTTGTGGAATGAAGCCTCTCCGACTCACTCGTCGACTGACCCAGGTGTTCTTCAAAGCTGAGTTGCCTCGTTCGTTGGGGCAACTTTTGAGTTTGGGGCTCGAGAATCTACGACGTTCAGCCAAGAAAATTCATAGGAAGTTTAACTTGAACTTACTCTCGTCCTATTTGTTGAGGAGACTGGAGGTCATTTATTTGAAGCTGTAACCTTGTTATTGATTTCATATGTAATGAGCTGCTAATAATTATAGTTTCATGGCACACTAGTCTATGTTTTCATTGCCTTCATATTTCTTTATTATCATAATTATTATTTGTCAAATAACCAAATTGTTGCCCTTAGGCGCGATCACTTATTTATGTTTCGGAACATAATAAAATGATGAACACCGAGGATCATAATATCAGTTAGGTGTATTGAAGGTTTTATCCCTATCCCTTAACGTAAATCCGGGTAAAGTCCACTAAATTCAGCCCTTGTTGTCCCTAACACATAAGTGTAATTAGTATAACCTTGATGGGTAGTAAAACACAACAAAAACTATGGCCCACACATTCGTAGAATTTTGGACAGGCAGGAAAACATTGCAGTCTTTTTATCACTATTTATTCAAGTGAACTCTAGAATATTTTTAGTTTTGAAAATATTTATATAGCTACACTACTAAATGGTTACGCTTAGCTAGTATTGGGATTCAAACCGAGGTTTTGTCAATCAAGTATCTTGACCATTTTAAATGGCAACATCGGCCGTATGTGCCAGCAACAAGAGCAGTAATTATATTTGTTCACTTCACGACACCTTGTTATTGCTAAGTGACAGACAAGGGTCCTAGCTTGTGCACTTTGAGAGACATTGCGAGCGAGTTGGCTTCACCTGCCTCCAAAGTGTACGGTTAGTCCTGTTTAACAAACTCCAGTCCTACACAGCACACTGTTGTAACTTTGACAGGACTTGTACGCGTAGACCACACGAAATGTTACTCAGACAAATAAACCTTTCATTCCTGTGTTTTCTCGCAGTTAGTATCAGGTATGAATGTTTGGTTAGTCTGCCAAGAGACAACCACACCTGGTGAGAATATGTTAATTGTAATCAAGTAAAAGTTATATAAAGCACAGTACTCCCCACCTGCGCGCCTAAGCTTGCCGCTTGCGCCACAATATATAGCGGACGAGCAGCATGGGTGCGGCCAGACCACTGCCCCAGAAGAGGGTGTGCAGCAAGGTCATCTGGAACTTGTTGCGGTATTTGAACGGCATGTTCTGGAAAAAAGTAGATAAAGGGCAATGTAGAGGGAAATGAAGGTGCTCAAAGGGGACAAAGGGGGAGGAATGTGGTATTGATCAAACTGTACGCAAGAACAAAGCACAACACTGTTGCTAACATGTTATATAACAGGGATCCCAAAACTGTTGCATGCAAACACCAGTTGGGTGACACACCGACACAAGAAAAATAAACACTTAGACCTAATACAACTTTCCAAACGTGATATCATTTTCGAGTTCTATTTCACTCACATGTCTCACTAAACTTTGTGAGCACACACACAGAATTCCCTTATGGGGTAGACAAGAAACTGCGCAATTAGCTCATCCATTTTAATATTTAGCCACATTTAATATTTAGCCACATATAACATGGCCGAGCCCTCCATTTAGATTCCCACAATACCTTTATATGTCTGCTTGGTCACTCGAGACACACACATCCTGTCAACATAAGATACGTCTTTCACATTGACTTGTTGAGTTCCCAGCACACACTCATCACTGACTCTGTCCTTACGAGTGTTTCCACATGTCTCATTCCATCATCATTCATCGTGCTCTTGTGTTTCTCCTGACAAACCCACACTTCACATCCATAACACACTTCTATATACCATCATCTCTGCTCGCCTCTTTCTATACTACTACATTATTTGGAATAGTCTACATACATCCAACTGCTTTCCAAAATGGATCAACTTGTCTATCCTTCCACTTTTACAGACATTCTGCCCAGATACGCAGATTCATTCACTTGTTCTAATATTTTCTATTTGTACTACACTGACAATCATTTTCTGATCTGTCCTTAAAAAAACTATCACAATTGAAGACATTTATAGAGAAGATCCATTCTCCCGGTCGCCACATTCACATTGTGTCCCTACTACAAATAGAAACATACTTCAGCTGTGTTGATGTTCAACAAAACACTTCTGCAACAATAGGAAACTACAAAATATAAAACTGATGTATCGTCTGATAAGGCTACGTGTATTTTATTTGAGCTTTGCCCTATAGAAATACAACTATTTATAGCTTTGGATGATTCGTTTTATTGATCAAACCTCCAAAAGATTAAAAATGTTGAACTACAGTTAACTCTCGACTCTCTGTGGGCAGATTATCCGCTTTGCGGCATCGCCGACGGCGGGGGATACGTTGGTGGAGAACACATTGCTACTGCTGTTGTACTCATTGAGTCCCTAGGGAGGAGAGGCCAGGGGGGAGGACCTGCTTAGTTATCCGGAACAGGAGAAAGGAACCACATGTTATTATGAATATAAAGATGTGTCTCAATAAGTGGGACTAGTTTGAGTTGAATGTGCTGCAATCTCTTGTTTACCCTCCATTACTGCGGATAATTGGGAGTTACCTGTATCTGATTGATAGTTAATTTTACAAATTAAAGTAGGTTGTCGACTCGAGATAGAATGTGCGATATTATGTTTAATGAAGGCCCCCACCCAGAGAGAAGACCTGTCTGCACTGCGCTGACGTGGTAGCGACTGAGCCAAACCTAAGTTATATGAACAATAATTGTCCTGATCAGCAAAGGAAATGTTCACATTACTTTTCTAAATAAACAATGGCTGCATGTATAGTTTGATCACAAGACAATGTAAATTTGAATTATTTGTACTGTATGTTTATTAATTTAATCTATTTTCATTCTAATTACATATGTATTACTCCACCAATGTTTAGCTTTTTTACAAATAACTATCACATAATATATTTACTATAGCACCCCCTCATAGTATTGTATTATGTTAAAACACTGGACATAAATACATAGCAGTTTATTTAAGACACAGATGAAATCAGACAACTGGTCAATTCAGTAGAATATAAGTTTTATCACTTCTGGTTGTTCCAGAGGTATGGGTTCCACTCTTGGTCGGGTGTGAATTTTTTTATTGCTCGTTCAGAATCTTCTCTGCCTCCAAATTGGTACCTGCAAAGTTTCTCAGAACAAATACAAAAATAGATTGAAATTTTACTTTAGTTGAATATTTATTTTTGAGCGGTTAGTATTATGGACGAACAAGGAGCAGCAGACATTTTATAAAACTACCCCAAATGCCCCAAGAAAAAAAGAGATGTCTCATGAATTGTTTCCAGAATGCAGATTTACGTGTAATAATATCCGAGATGACCAATCTTTGACAAACAGAAGCATTAAGCCTACAAAATTGAAAATACATTTAGATACCAATCACTCTATCTTATCAAACAAACCCATAGAGGTTTTCAAACAATGTTCAAGTCTTTGAAACAACAAACAGAAATTTTTGAAAAAATTAAAGTAACTTAAATTAAAGTAAAAGCCATATATAATTGACAAGGAGCTAGTTTTACCAATCACAGTTAAAATAACAAAAACAGTACTCGGAAAGAAGTATGCAGATGAGCGGAGGAGAATTCCTCTCTCAAATGATATGATTCAAAAAAGAGTTTTAGAAATTAGCAAAAACCTTTTCCAGCAACTTATTGTGCAGATTAAAGTAAGTTCAAAATCTTCAATTCAGCTTGATGAATCTACAGACATTACTAACTCAGCTCAATTGTTGGTCCATATATGGGCACACAACTGGTGAAGAAGGTGTAAAATGGAGTATTTGTGTTGGGGTGTGTACAGATGGAGTTGCAAGAATGTAGGTTTTCTAGCCAGAATTGACTCTGTCTCTGATAGACATATGTTATCAACTTTTAGCTGCCTCTTTGCAAAGATTTAGGCTCTGACTATGAAAACCTCATATTGCATACAGAACCTAGGTGTCTGTCAAGGGGAAGAGCTTTGAGACGACCAATTGAGTTAAAAGATGAGGTGATGCTATTTTTGTCCGAAAAAACTTAGATTTGCCTGATCTTTTTTCACAACCATGCTTGGCTCTGCAAATTATCTTATATGTTAGATATATTTGAGAAGATTAATGAAATGAATACCTCTCTGCAAGGAGAGAACCCAAATATATTTAGAAAATAACGATTTAATTCCTAAAATAATTTGATCAGCGATATGACCAAGTGTGTTGCTTTGAAGAACAGTTTAGACCATTTTAATCAGGTACAGAAACCATTCATCATACAGACAGACAGACGAGCTACAACATCTCTCATTGAATACCCTGTACTCTCTGAACTAGCACTAAATATTGTGGAAATGGCCATGAGACCCTCACTATCCAGTATTAAGCCAAGACTGGAGTTATTGTGTAAATATAAGCAAGCACATCCGAGTAGTTAAATCTTTATACTTATCGCTAATAATTTGTTACAGTTACATTTTCTAATATTCTTATTCATAACTGTGTATGTACCTAAAGTTTGTAAATTATAAAAATCTAATATAAATATTAAATGTATTAGCATGTATATTTATAATTTTATTTAAAACTTCTCAAAAACTGACAGTAGATTATAAAAAACTTTACCAAAACTGCCTGGAGTTGCTAAAGTAGCCCCTTCTCGTTACTATTCTCTTTTTAATTATTTGATCATTTAATTGCTAAAACAATACTCTCTTATTATAGATATTTATTAAGGTTTAGATGTCTGTCCTAATAAAATGTAAAATGTATATAGAAATATGTCAAATGATAAGGTTAAAACTGGACATGGGAATCGAACCCAGGACCTTTGGTTTAGTGGGCCAATGCTCTAACCACTGAGCTATCTAGGAATCGTCCCGTGACCAGGGTCATTCTTCACTCATATTTTAAGGCAGAGTCTGTGATAGACGTGTGGAAATCATCGGCTACATATGAGTGACCAAGATCACGCGTGCACCGCATCTTAGGGCCTACTACCTGTTCACTATTTAGACTTATGTGTAAGAGATTCAGAAGGTTGAAGCTAGAGGAAGTGCACACCCATTTGCACGGAGAAAGAGTGGTAAACTGTTTTTAAAAAAAACTCGGAGCACCCGACAGGGATCGAGCCCCAATCTCCTTGTCTTAGGCAGTCTAGTTTATTGCGAGAGTAGCACCTTAAACCATGCAGCCATTGAAGGAAGTAAACAATATAATTTATATTATAACAACTTTAAACAATCCTATATATTATTTCTGTTGTCAACATCGCTTTTTTTCTATTACAAAGCCTACAGCGATGAATGAGGTATCGGCGAAAAGGATTATTTACCGACTTCTGACATAGCATACCCAGTTTATGTTAAAACACATTGTTTGTTTAAAATTTAAGTTAAAACAAAAATCTAACATTGCATTCTGACATCAAATAGTGTATACAAATACGTTCACATTAATAAACTCTATTTGATATTTTGTGTATACACTTCCCGCGCTGAGTATTTAATTTCAACAAGGGTTTATTGGTATTTGTTAATTTGGGTTATTTTAATATATTTACTATAGGGCCTATACTACTAGCTTAGACCATTGTCTTGCACATTACATTTACACTATTTACATTCATAATGTTCAACAATATTGTAATACAAAACAAAAATTGAAAGTAATACTTGAAGACTTATTTTTTTTTGACCAAATGAGGCACAATGTGTGTATATTTACATTGATTTGTTAATATTTAAAGTAGGTAACTCATAAAGTTTATTTCTTATCAATGTTCTTGAAATTATACCATTTTCCACTTTTAATTGTGTTGTGGGCCTAATTTGAGCCAAACTTTACACCTTTATTTTATTAATTGTAGCGGCAACACTTTACTTGGCGTATACACATCGCACTTGGACAGAGGCGTGGGCCAAGTTGTCAACTTTGACTGTCCTTGGTTCGATCTAAGCAACTGGTGAACAAGATATCTAGAGGTACAGACAGACAGACAGACCTTACTGGTACGCGTTGCTTGTCATGAAAACACCAGTGACGTGACATTCCCGCCAAGGTTTCTAGCCCTGGTCGCAATGTTATTTATATGGGAGTGCCAAAGCTGATAACGTTTGTGGCCAAATCGCTGCCGCAACATATTTGGTATCCCTGGTTGGCGCCCTGGACTGTGCTCTACACACTTATGCATTTTAATCACACTTCAATCAAACACTCAAGTTTATAGGTTGCATATTACTTTCAGACACTACACTACACTAAACATGATCTGCTGGCCACTTCTGAAACACAAGTTTATAGGTTGCATATTACTTTCAGACATTACACTACGCTAAAAGTGATCTGCTGGCCACTTTGGAAACACAGGTTTATAGGTTGCGTGTTACTTTCAGACATTACACTACACTAAACATGATCTGCTGGCCACTTCTGAAACACAAGTTTATAGGTTGCATGTTACTTTCATACACTACACTACACTAAACATGATCTGCTGGCCACTTCTGAAACACAAATTTATAGGTTGCATATTACTTTCAGACACTACACTACATACTTTCAGACATTACACTACGCTAAAAGTGATCTGCTGGCCACTTCTGAAACACAAGTTTATAGGTTGCATATTACTTTCAGACACTAACCTACACTAAACATGATCTGCTGGCCACTTCTGAAACACAGGCTTATAGGTTGCATATTACTTTCAGACATTACACTACGCTAAAAGTGATCTGCTGGCCACTTCTGAAACACAAGTTTATAGGTTGTGTGTTACTTTCAGACACTAACCTACACTAAACATGATCTGCTGGCCACTTCTGAAACACAGGTTTATAGGTTGCATATTACTTTCAGACATTACACTACGCTAAAAGTGATCTGCTGGCCACTTCTGAAACACAGTTTTATAGGTTGCATATTTCTTTCAGACATTACACTACGCTAAAAGTGATCTGCTGGCCACTTCTGAAACACAGGTTTATAGGTTGCATATTACTTTCAGACATTACACTACGCTAAACATGATCTGCTGGCCACTTCTGAAACACAGGTTTATAGGTTGCGTGTTACTTTCAGACACTAACCTACACTAAACATGATCTGCTGGCCACTTCTGAAACACAGGTTTATAGGTTGCGTGTTACTTTCAGACACTGCACTACACTAAACATGATCTGCTGGCCACTTCTGAAACACAAGTTTATAGGTTGCATATTACTTTCAGACATTACACTACGCTAAAAGTGATCTACTGTCCACTTCTGAAACACAGGTTTATAGGTTGCATATTACTTTCAGACATTACACTACACTGAAAGTGATCTGCTGGCCACTTCTGAAACACAAGTTTCCATGGCAAGCTATGTTGAATTTTGGTATTATTACACTTTTTTATATGTTTTATGTTCACATATATGTATATATTGATGTTCTATATAAAATGGTCACTTCCTCGTCATTAATTTACTTACATCAATTATACTTCAACAAATTATTATATCTGGTTTTTCTATATTATATTTTTAAAACTAAAAATGCATCCTGTGTAAAGAAATGTAGCCCACTTAGACATTTTGGCCGACTGTAAATGAACAAAGATTACTTAATTCAACAGTTTGCATATATTTATCCCATTTGTTACCAGTAAGGAGTGTGAGTAACTTCTGCCCTTTAACTCAAGGTCAATGGCCCTTGGATGGATTATACATAGACCAGGTCGCAAATATGGCCGTAGCCTAAGTTGCATCACATTCTAAAATTAATGATTATTAAATGTTTAAAATCGGTAATTTGGGTGGGCCCTATCCTAGCATTTTTTTTTACAAAAAAAACTTATCTTGCAGGGTTATTAATTCCATAAAACACAAAAAAAAGTCAGCCATTAAAATATTTTGATTGGTTGGTTAAATAATTAATTTATTAAAATGTCTTTACCAGAATACACACTTGACAACTTTGCATGGTCGCCCAGAGTAGACACGTTTAGGATTCATGTTTACAATGGACATTTAAATTTCCCGCAAATTAACATTGGCTCTTACAATGAAACAACCTCCCAATAACAGACGAAGAAACTGCTTGAGATGCATAAGAATATCTAAATAGTGGACCAAAATTGAAAACACCAGTCCATGTACATTATTTTACTATTGGAATACTAGGATCCATTGTCTCGCGCGAAGTGTTGCCTTCTCTCTCAAGGCAAAGTTTCTAAAATAGCCTAGGCCTGATGACTACTGGTATGTTACTTCAAGGTCGTGCCTACCTTACCTTCTGAGCATTCACTGGGGGATGTTCCAGCAGTCTAGTATGTGTTCGTGCATATTATATATTCACGTCTGACTTTTTAAGTGTAATATAAAATTAACTTAAACAATCTTTAGTAAAAATCAACCTATTTTAAAAATAAAATAAGGAACTGTAAACGTTCTTGACCCGATTATTTCATCAAATAAAAAATACCGCAATACTCTTACACATTATAAAATATAATTTTAAAACTAAATGCAAAGGCACAATTATTCAACAATGAAAATGATAGCACAATTTATTTTATACTACCTCGTATGGCACACCTCCACGCTTCCATGGTGGCTCAGAGCTATACTTGCGTATTATAGAAGTTTGTTTGATTAATATGTTTGCAGTTTTCAAAATAGCCATTATAGTTTAAATGTTACGACTCAAGAATCAACGGCCTTAACGTTTAAATTCATACGAGATCTCACAGGACTCTGGGAAACGGAAACGAGAAATAATCATATTAACATACTAATCCGCCAACATAATGCCAATAAATTAAAATATGACAAACTACACTAAATAAATAATAGTTTACTTTATCATTTTATTAATGCGCCGTGTTTAAAATTTGTAGTTATTAATTATTATGTTGCATGTTAAGGTCGGATAGTGTTGTGTTGATGCTAGCAGTTAACTCAACATTGTATTAGGAGAGCCAACTTTGTACTAATGTTCGAGCTTTCTTATGTACAAAGCCGCCATATTGCCAATGGTACTTTTCTTGTTTTCTCCCTCGCATACAGTCACAAAGCTAATAAGCTTAAGAATATGGTTTATTACTGTCTATTTTTGTTATAAAAGAATAATATTAATTTTTCTTAATGACTGGTAAGGGAGACGTTATTTTTAAGTCTGACTTTAATGTATAGGTAAAGCTATGTACACATTGGACGATGTTGATGTTGCCCGACGATATTTATCGTCGAATGGGCGGAGTCAAAATCGGCCGACTGTCGAGCGGCGAATTGTCAAAAGAATGTTTCTGTCTTCGATCCGGAATGTAAAACATTGCCAATGTGTACGTAGCGATGTCAGTCGGCCGACATGTTTGTTTAAGTCTATATGCGAGCGAGCAGTCGACACCCCGATCTCAATATTTTGGTTAGTATATTTGTATGTAATCAACAAATATTTTAAATAACTTACAGTATTTATATTTAAATATAGTTAAACATATACAAATATTTATATTTAAATAGCTATCTGCTGTAATTTTAATCATAAAAACATTATTTTTTTGTTATCCTGATTCCGGCCAGCTATTAAATTGAGTCAAAAATAATGTCAATTTAGGTGTACTTGTACATGCTATAAAATACCCTATTGCCACGCATGTTTTGATTGTTTTATTCATAGAATAATATGGACGCAAGGAAATCTTCTACATTTAATAGAACTGCTCTATGCAGACCCTGCTCTGTGGCAAGTTAATTCCAAAGAGTATCGCGACAGGAACAAAAAGAGGGGTGCAGTGCGAGCAATCGCGCTTTTTTTTTTAGTTACAATAAAAGCGGCCGTGATTCCAGCAATGTTTGAGGGATCTATCACAATTTCAATTACTAGAATAACTTTTAATAGATGTCGGCATTGAATGTTGCTGCTCTATATGGACAGGCACAATCGGTGGAAACTTATGTCTTGGAAAAGTCGGTGGCCTGACTCGATCGAGAAATTTGTCAAGCGACTCGCGTCAGTCGATAATCGTCCAATGTTTACATAGCTCGAGATTAATATCCTAATCTTCTAATATCATGTATACTTTAAACATAGCTCCAGCTTGTTATTTTTCTTATAACGGATTGGTAATGTCTTTATTTCATTTTCTCTATAATTTCGCAAAACAGTATTATTGTCTTAATTTAGAATTAATTTATATGGAAAATTATGTTTTAAATAGATTTTCTTTCAATCTTATTTTGCCATTAATCAACTCATCTATTTATAAGCAGTCTTCATAATTTCTAATTTTTCACTTTATA
Source organism: Timema douglasi (assembly GCA_901482245.1). Lineage (NCBI taxonomy): Eukaryota > Metazoa > Arthropoda > Insecta > Phasmatodea > Timematidae > Timema > Timema douglasi. The sequence goes on from CABEEJ010002415.1 coordinate 30,776, forward strand.
AAATTATACAAAATTATGTTTAGGCTAAAACTAATAGTCCCCGAGAAAGCTAAATGCTCTTTGGATTATGTATATACAGACTTTTAAATAATAAAAAAAAGCCTTAATAATTTCGCGGTAATTTCATTTAACAGAATTATGTTTTAAATTTGTTAAAATTGAATTATGTTCTTGCTTGATAACTATGCATGCTGCCTTGTATTTAGTCTAAAACACCACTACTCAACAAACTTATTTCAAAAGATTTAAAATACGCCGAACAAATAAAAAAAGCAAAAAAGTTTAAATAAGATTTTTTTAACTCTAATCTCTCTTGTTATTTTGCATACTATTTGAATTGTAATTAATATCGGTGCATAAATATGTAATTGCTTGTTGAATGAGGAAACTTACACCATGACTTTCATCTTACCCACTTTGTTGACCGCGTGGTCTAACACGATACTCTCGCTGTAGACTAGACTTCTGATGACGGGGAGATTGAGGTTCGAATCTAGGTCGAGTGTACTAAGGTTGATTTTTCCCAAAATGCTTTCCAACTCCACGCAAATACGGGTACACTTGCTCTACATATAATCTTCCTAGTTCCTAAAACCATTAGCGTGGTTTGTGCATAAGCATATAACCCTAACGGGTCATAAGATATGTTGCTAAAAATTATAACATTTAATTAGAGATTTTATTTGAGGCACTGTTCCTATTACAGGTTACACAATTTATATTGAAAAATAATTAAGTTGAACAATAAATAGATTTATTAAAAACAGAAATAACAAAGTAAAGATTACAATAATATTGAAGGTTATACGTTAGAAGCTTGATGCAGACAATGAGACTTTGTGAATTGTGATGGTTTTGACTGTAGCTACAAGGGCTGTGCAGGAGCCAGGCTACTGAATGAATTGTTCTGAAGAAGAAAATAATCAAGTAGTTAATAACAAAATATAGAACAAGATGTACATATAAATACAACTCATCAGTTTTGATAGACTGGGTTGTAAGATAATCTCTTTAAAACATTTTTGTATAATCATAAACTGTAGAAAAGTTCCTTGACTACAGTGGTCGATGGCTAATAAACAGGTGTCAACAAACTAGTACTATGGATGGTCTCTTTCCCTCTAGGTACTGCCAGAGCATTCAATAGTGCATACAATTCCAATAGCAATTACACTATGAGCAACACATAAACAATAAGAGCCAAACAACTGGCAAATAAAAAAAGGTATTATTTGCGCGAACCCCACTATGACTCTAGTGCAGTTCCCTGGTTTTCTCACCGAAGCTAATACCGCACGAGAAGCGCGACTACTTGACCAACCCAAAATAAAAATTTCCACCAACACAACTGTGATATGGAATACAAGACATACAGCCTAGTTGTAGCCATCCAAAAATTAAACAGATGCACACGACGTACACGGCGTCATGAGAAACATTGGCTCAAAATAAATTAATGGAACTTGTGGAAGTTAGCAAGTCTATGACTACGACATTACTACTTTCTGAGCCAAAGGCTCATAATGTAAAAACTGCATCATAAGGACACAGGGAAAATTGTAGGTAGGACTGATTTACTAAGACAATAAAATGGGACTTGTCCTTCAGACTGTAGGACACGATATTTAACCAATTAACTGAAACTCTTCCATCTTGAAGTCGAGAAGACTTGAAGTGAATTAACTGTCCATGCGACATGATATTAAATTAACAAAAATATGCTTCGACAGAAAATATAAAAATGTCTAGAGCCACATTGTCTAGTTTTTTGAACAAACTAGACTCTAAGTCATAAGGACTTGGCAACGTTTTTCAGGATACTCAAGTACTCGTAGTAAGACATCATGGCCAGGGTGGCGGTGGATCTGACGGCCAATACTCCATGGTCGTTGTTTTCTTCGTTACGTGACGGTATAGAAGTTCCTCCCTCGACGCTGTGTTGTAGTAGAATGGGTATAATGTGAACCTGAGAGCAGCCCTATATATAGTCCCAAATCTGATACGAACGGAACAAAGCAAAAAGGGTGATAAACTCAGGAATATAGAAGAGGAGAAAGACGGATGAAGACGGGGAGAAAGATAAGTGAACCAGGGACCGACGCTTGCAGGGAGAGAGGAAAACATGGTTCCATGGATTGCCGCCAGTATTCTCTGACGCGGAGTGGGTCAGTGTGTCAATCTCGATATACACTTTTGTTTGTCAGATGTAGTCACGATAAAGTGTGTGGGAACCAACATTAAATAATTTTTCTTTTCCCGCACGTGGTAAATAAATCCAAGGACATCTGGACATGGTGAGTAGATACTAAAGCATCTTTTATTTAAATATATCTGGTTTGATTATGTTCTTTAGGATCCGTTACTATTTTTTATGAGAATTTGTGATATAGACGTGCTTTACTATATGTTCTTGTAGACAGCATGGCAAGCGTATGTAACTTTATCCGACATCATCCAATGGCAAAGGGTATGCGTTAAAGTATCCATTCATAAATATTATAATATCAATCCTCTTCCCTGACATCCGCTACATTATTTATCAAAATACAATATTTTTGAACAACCACGTGTTTCAATTTAGGGAGATACGTAATTTTATTTGACTGCATATAGTCGGCGAAAATAAACTTTGAGGTAGATTACTTTTTTTAAATATGTTAACATTGTTTCTTTCTTTCGTAAATTATTAAAATATTGATATTTAATTGTAGCTGTCCAATCTGTCTGATTGACATGCTACATATTCATTGATACAAATATATTATTAATTTCAAATTTTGAAGGTTTGTAAGCCAAATTTAATTACTTAGTACCCAACAGAAATAAAACATACACATTAAAGCCATAAAATAAAGTATACTTCATTCACGGTAGGAATTACTCTCTGAAAGGTCCTTTTTCCTACCAATATCCTACTATATGGTAGGGAAAAAGGCCTTTCAGAAAACAATTCCTACCGTGAACAGACTTTAGTCATAGTAATAAACTATACTACTCAATGTCTTACACGCAGCTAGTAAGTAAAAAGTATTATTGGGATTATTATTATTATCATCATCATGCCATTTTTTCATAGCACCAATATTGTAAATAGTAATTTTTGAATAACATTTAAACTGTGATGATTAGTGGTTGTTGATGTGTTGGCGGCATTTTTGTTGACTGGGTGTTGGTTGTGACAATCATTGTTCAGAGTTGTTGGAAGCATTATTTAAGAAAGCGGATAGTAAATAGTGTAAATTAAAACCATAGAAGCTTTGATTTCAACTCGGTATTCTCACCATAACAATGGTTTTGTGGCTATTGTATTGGGTGGGCGGGATTGTATCCACTTGGAATGGTAACCATTTAGATTTTTCTCAACTCAGCGACAATTAAAAATCTAAATGGTACCCACTGGAGTTATACCCCCTAAAAATCTGAATTTTACTTACTGGCATTAGTAGCTAGGGTGTCCTTTCGATACAATTCGACCTTTGAACTATGACCCCGATCTGTAGAAAGTATGTATTGTGATGATGTCGCAATGCCGTGTGTGATGCCGCAACCCTGTTATTTTGGAATGTGTGACATCATAGACCTCTGGGCCATTGGGCTGTTTTGTAGGGTGCTGGTTTATTTTTGTTCAAACTTGTTGGTCCCTGTCCCATTGGTTTTTTTGTGTGTGCGCATTGTTTTTTTTTGTGTGTGTGTCCGTTGGATCGTATGTCTGGGTAGGATTGGTACTGTCTTTAGAGCTTATTTGTGGGAGATCCCTTACCTCGCCTCACCCCCTGTCATTGACCAAAACTTTTCAAACAACAGAGTGTTGGACCCAAATATACAATGGCAGTGCTTCTACAGTGTTTAACGTAAGTGACACGTGGTCTTGTAAATGAATTATTAAATGTTTTATGACCAGCTTCCACAGTCACTATAATCTAAGATTCATTTTTTCGTTAGACTGTACTGCAAATAACTGGAATATCAGTGTTCGAATTCCGGTCGGGTGTACTAAGAGTTTTTTCCCTAATATGCTTATAAGTCTTCAACGCAAATGCGGGCACATTTCCCAAACTTTTACCTTCCTCATTCCTTATCCATTGGAGTAAATACGTGGGTAGCTGTAATGGGAAGTAAGACACAGCGCACAAAATATATCAGTAATTAAAATTAAATAATATGTTGTAAAGGTTGCATTTATTTTTACATTTTGAGGTCAAATTAATACAAACAAAATATACTAGTGATATGCTATTTAATAAACTAAAAAAAGAGTTATATACATAGTGAACCCTCCTTAACCAAAATAAGGAACAAACTGGAGGTCCAAATAACACAAGTAAAAGGGGAGAAAAAGGGGGCAATAGGAGTGAGTGATTAGAGTTCTGTGCTTTGAATACCCGAGTTTGGAGATTCTAAACTCAGATCTCGCAACTCACACCAGTTATATGATATGATATTTTACGTGGCTACCAAATGTCAAACTAACCACATCGTAAAGAATGTTCTATTTTGGTTGCATACATTTTAACCGCTGCCATTTCCTGGGCTTCAATTTTGAAATTCCATTTGTTCAAGAGTGTAGGAAACGCGAGAAAATTCCAATAATTTGCAGTTTTTTTATCAATGTTTTTGGCCAAAATAAACCAATATCACTCCAGTAGAACTATGTAGTTTAATTTCCTTCACTTGGTGATATCAACAGTTGTTGAATATCTGTCCTGAGCATAGCAGCATTAGATGATAAACTTTTTAAATTTATTAAAATAAACAAAGTATCCCTGTCTAGCGACTCAAACCTGTTTTGTTATTAAATTACTTTGTGACATTTCAAACATTTATCTCTACAAAAATAATTGTATTTATATAGCTTTGTAAACATTTTGAGGGGACCAACCCTCCCTATTTCCCGAGCCTTCATTTAGAAATTTAATAATTCAGGCCTTGGTACTGTTTGAGTTGGTCTTTAAATCCACCTGACTTATGTCAATCATCTAACAATTTGAGAAGTAGTTTATTCTTTTAGTTTGAAAAAAATTGAGTTTGTTGCTGTAGAATGAAGACTACGTGATATTGTTTGTTTTTGGAGAATAAAGCTTATATTAGTGTGTTTTATGCAGGAGAATGAAGCCCAAATGAAGTCTCTTGTTGATGAGCTGAAGAAGACAGTCAGTCAAGTATCAAAGGGCGGAGGGGTGCGAGCTATAGACCGTCACACTTCTAAGGGGAAACTACTAGCCAGAGAAAGGATTGACCTTCTATTGGATGCTGGGTCTCCGTTCCTGGAGCTGTCACAGCTCGCTGGCCACCACCTCTATGAAGACGAGTCAGTCCCAGGTGGAGGCCTCATCACAGGTGTAGGCAGAGTGGCAGGGTGAGGCAACACCTATACTAACAAACTAACCAGTCTCACCAACTGACTACTCAGAGAGTTCTTTTTGATACCTTGCACTTTGGGAAAAAACAAAACTTTTATATGTTTATTTGTGTTTATTTCCTATTGGTTCTTAATGTGGCAGTCCAGTGTTATATTATCTTATTAAATTATTACACAGTTGGTTGAGGGATAGGTTTCGTATTTCAAGTTATTAATTTCCATGTGTTGCTCAAGACAGGGTATATTTTGTGGGATCTCTCCAATGAGACACACATATGTCTAATGTAACCACTAGGTGGACTGTATTTGGCCAGTAGAACAATAATACTGTGTTATATTCTATTTGTTGTTCCTATTTTCAACTGTTGTGGATTAAACAATGTCTTCTTCTTTGCTGTGTTCGGCCACAGCTGATTTAGCTTGTTAGCTCATTCTTGCTAGAGATTCTGTCAACATTTTTTTCCATCTCAGAAATGTTTTGTGAGTGACAGGTTGTAGCCATATTGTTGTCATAGATAAAGCTCCTTGCTATCGGGTCAAGTATTTGGTCTTTGGAATACACATTGATAATGTTGGGAGACAACGCTCTACCTACCAGGAAACCATTCTTCTGGTTCTTCCATTGACTCCTTGTTCTTTGAAACTCTACTTAAGATCTTGTGTTGGATAAGATCCATATCATTACTTCACTCATATGGTGATCTCCAGTCATATGGAACATAATCTCGAGTAGGTTTTTGTTATTTATGATGTTGTATGTTGCCACCAGACCCACAAAAACTTCTCTAGTTTTCCCCTTTTCTTCAAAATCATCCTCGTTGTGTCAGTGAGTTGTGTGATATTTTCCAGGTCTGAAGCGTGGTTTTCTCTCCGCCATTGTTCACTAAACGAGAGCTTGACTGCTGAGAATAGCAGTGATATTGGCCAGTAGTGTTTGGTGGGGTCACATGGTTACAGGCTTATGAATGACCGTGGTTCAAGAAACTAATTATTATTAAATATATGTACCTTGTCAGAGTAGTAAGACCACCGTTAATTTGTGTGTACACATGTAACTTCCTCCCTCTGCTCGGCCATTTCCGGCCGGGGACTCCCTCTTCTTACTTGCATGTCCATACCGCGCCCTTGAGTTCATGTTTAGTTTCCATTGTTGAGAGATTGGTCCAGCGTGTCGCCCATGGCCCAACTATCAACTTTGAGGCTGTATTGGCGCCCAATTCCTTGCTGGCCACAACCTCCTTGTTGACCTGACCAGACTGTACATCTAATGTTTCAGGACAGAGTGTGTTATTGTCGCAAATGACGCGACTGTACATCTAATGTTTCAGGACAGAGTGTGTATATTGTCGCAAATGACGCGACTGTGAAAGGTGGCTCGTACTACCCTATAACCGTGAAGAAACACCTGCGTGCGCAGGAGATCGGACTAGAGAACAACTTGCCCTGCATCTACCTGGTCGACTCGGGTGGAGCCAATCTGCCCCATCAGGCTGATGTCTTCCCCGATAGAGATCACTTTGGCAGGATTTTCTACAACCAGGCCAATATGTCTGCTCTCGGCATAGCTCAGGTTGGACTGTCGCATATCTAACACAGATTATAAACACACACTTGTGATATAACACTATTTATAAACACTCTTAACCTAGGACTTAACACTCAATTATAAGAAGCAAGTTATATGATACTCTAACGTCCCTATTTATTCTGGGTGGCCGGTAGCCAACCCTTACTACTACACTACCGGCGCACCCTAGGGGGTTACATGGTTAGGATGGACCCCGAGTGGTAGGGGTTGGGTTGGATGGTTCGTGGGGAATGAGGCTAGCGAGTTAGTCCAATAAGATATATTTATTAATCTAGTCAGATGCTAAACTCTCCGGCAGGGGTGAACCGCCAGATCACATGTTATATCGTCACCTCATCTCACCGGCTACCTTACCATACATGTACTCAGCATGGCTTCCAACAGTCAACAACGTGTGTTCTTCTCACACACAAACTTGCTGATCTCGATTCCCACCAGTCAGAAGGTCCATCGGTCACACCGTACTCGCTCGTCAACAGGATGAAGCTATATGAGCTATGTGCTGTTCTCAACAGGATGTCAACCCAATACTCTCGACTTCCCAGGGAATGTACAAACGGGGGTTAACCTCCTGCCAGAATAAGCCTTAAATAATTATGCTCTTACATTACACCCCCCTCTGGAAAATAAGTGGAACATTTATGAGACACTTATTTGATTTAGGTGGTTACTACCCTTAACACTAGTTATTAGATAAGTCTGGCAGGGTAACTACAATAGACTGTGCCTGTGTAGGTATTGGGGGTACAATGGTTGGAGCAGGCCTACTAAAACATTCAACTAATGACCCTTTAAAACTAAAGACTATTACAGCTACAATAATAACCAATACAACAGGTGTGATAGTTGAGCCTAAGATTATAGACAAAGGTTTAGGACGTTCCCTTAAGCTATAGGCCCTATATTTCTCTACTACTTGATTAAAATCAACAGGATCAATCGATTGCTTAACAAAGGCAACCATCTCGCTCACTAGCTCCCTGGAGATAGTTTTCCCTAAACACCTTGTTTTCGGACACCCTGAAGTGGTTTTCATCGTGTATGGCAAGAGACCACGTTTCACACTCATAGAAAATAACTGGTCAAATCAATGTTTAGTATATTCTGAGTTTTATATTCCTGAACAGCGGGCGAGATGTTAACAACTTACTGACTGACTAATAGCATACATTTACAGACTATGTTACTTTCTTAAGTTCCTCTCTAATATCGCTATTGCTATTTAAGATTATCCTTATATATTTAAACTTATTAGCCCTGACAAATGGCATGCTGTTCGCAGTAATCTCTAAATTATCATTCTCAATCTGTGTTCTCCTTGTGATCATATACTTTTAGTCTTTTCAGCGTTAACTTCTAAACCTATTTCCCTAAGTACCTACAAGATTTTCTGCTTATCCTAATAGCGGAATTGTAAATTTTAATGTCATTCCTTCCCTACTCCCTGCAATGATATGGTCAGTAGGTTGAAATCACCCAAAGAAATTAAACTCGTAAAGCATATATAATTAAATAGAATCAAAGTCCCTTAACTCGAAAGAAAAATTTAAATCCCTCAATAAAAAGAATTGTTTTTTGTTATTAAAATATATTTTGCACGATAGAGAGTAAAATGCTTACTGTTGCGTTCACATGGTCTAAGATGTCACTGTTGCAATAGACTACACCGCCGATAACTGGCAGATGCGGGTTCATATCCCTTGTGTGCATTCCTTGCCAGGTGAGCTTGGCTCATTTCATTCCTTAACATAAAACAGGGGCGCGCACACAAGGAGGGTTCACCCCCTCCCCCTCCCCCTTTCCACCCAGCAAACATGAAAGATAAATAAAATTATAATACAAAGCTATGATTTAGCAATGTTAACTCTCCCCTTCATGTTATCAATATGTATATAATCTATTGAAATTATTATTTATCATTAAAGTACAAATGTTACACTTTAGGTTATACTGTCATAAAGTAATCAGTAATTTGTTCAAAGTATGAATCGTGTAAGAGTAATGGATTGGATTGACTGTTGACTTGTAACTTCTCTACTTTGGAATATCTGTGGGTGCCCCTCACATAAAGGTACTAGTATATGTTTTAATAGA
>CABEEJ010002415.1:40027-61281 GCA_901482245.1 Timema douglasi
CCCTTCCCCCAAGTTGATCATTAATGATACACATAGCCCAAACTAGTAATGATGTGATTGGAAGAAACCCGCCTCGGTGGCGTAGTTGACTAACGCGCTTGTCGTGTAGAGCACGACTGCTGAGGACGGGGAGATCAAGGTTAGAATCTCGGTCGGGTGAACTGGGGGTGGTTTTTCCTAAATGGTTTTCCACTCCCCCTCCACGAAAATGCTGGTTCACTTCCTCTAATTCAACCTGCCCAATTCTTAACCCATTAGAGTAATTAGTACGTAAAGCGTATAACCCAAACGGGTAGTAAGATGCGGTGCTAAATATTATTATTATTATTATGATTGGAAGAAAATGATATTGTTAGAAGTTTTACTATCTCTTTGAATCATCCAACACTTGTTATAGATAGCGGTGGTGCTGGGCAGTTGCACCGCTGGTGGTGCATATGTACCAGCCATGGCGGACCAGAGCGTGATAGTTGGCAAACAAGGCACCATATTCCTCGCTGGTCCACCTCTTGTGAAGGCAGCCACTGGGGAAGAAGTAACTGCTGAGGAACTCGGAGGAGCAGATCTACATTGCAGGTGCTTTATAATGCTAGAGATGTTCCAGGTGTCTGTTGGATGGCACAACTGGTGGGAGGTTGCCAGGTGTCTGCTAGATGACACAACTGGTGGGGGTTGTCAGGTGTCTGTTGGATGGCACAACTGGTGGGAGGTTGCCAGGTGTCTGTTAGATGACCCAACTAGTGGAGGTGTTGCCAGATGTCTGTTAGATGACCCAACTGGTGGAGGTGTTGCCAGGTGTCTGTTAGATGACCCAACTAGTGGAGGTGTTGTCAGGTGTCTGTTAGATGGCACAACTGGTGGGGGTGTTGCCAGGTGTCTGTTAGATGGCACAACTGGTGGGGGTGTTGCCAGGTGTCTGTTAGATGGTCTAACTGGTGGAGGTTCTGCCAGGTGTCTGTCAGATGACCCAACTGGTGGAGGTGCTGCCAGGTGTCTGTTAGATGATCTAACTGGTGGAGGTGCTGCCAGGTGTCTGTTAGATGACCTAACTGGTGGAGGTTCTGCCAGGTGTCTGTCAGATGACCTAACTGGTGGAGGTGCTGCCAGGTGTCTGTCAGATGACCTAACTGGTGGAGGTGCTGCCAGGTGTCTGTTAGATGACCTAACTGGTGGATGTGCTGCCAGGTGTCTGTTAGATTACCCAACTGGTGGCGGGTTGCCAGGTGTCTGTTAGATGGCACAACTGGTGGGGGGTTGCCAGGTGTCTGTTAGATGACCCAACTGGTGGCGGGTTGCCAGGTGTCTGTTAGATGACCCAACTGGTGGCGGGTTGCCAGGTGTCTGTTAGATGACACAACTGGTGGGAGTGCTACCAGGTGCCTGTTAGATGACACAACTGGTGGCGGGTTGCCAGGTGTCTGTTAGATGATCCAACTGGTGGCGGGTTGCCAGATGTCTGTTAGATGACACAACTGGTGAGGGGTTGCCAGGTGTCTGTTAGATGACACAACTGGCAGGAGTGCTGCCAGGTATCTTTTAACTGACATAGCTAGTTGGACAGTAAAATGTTCCAGTTACATCCATAACTAGAATATTTTGATCTTATAAATCTCGCTAATCATGTATTAATTGTACAAGTGATTGTCAACTTGATTGTTATTTACTTTCATGTACAAACACAAACAGCGGCATAGAGCCATCTTCGCAGTCATAATTGTCTTATTCACAGATGGCTCAGTCGCGGGTGGCTCATTGTTAGTCTGTGATTTTCCCACATTAAATACATATGTGCTTAATACTATGAGTGCAGAATGCCCCTAAATATGCAACAAATTGTGGACAGATAAGTACTAGGAACATTAGTGTGCTAAGCCAAGGGTCTCGGTATCAATTCTTGTGTTCAAACTTCATTTTTAAATTTACTAATACTAAGAAACCAATTTTAACTAGAGGCGAACAAGTGGCACATAATATATGGTGTTAACCAAATTCTAGTACTTCTTATGATGCGCTTGGACTGATATTATGTTCTTTACCCAATCCATACAATCCATAGTGAGCCATCGACCAACAGTTCACGGGAAACATAACTGAAGTTGGTTGGTTTTTACATTTACAATATTATTAATAGTCTTGGTTTTAGGTCATCTCTTGAATTAACTTTTTAAATTATAGTATAATACAGGGTTTTTCATAGTTGTATACAATAAAGTGGTTCACTTAAAAATAAACTAGAAGTCTCATAATGACATATCGCTGGGACCACTTCGTTATGGGGCATCGTTCGGTGCGCTGGAGACATGGCATGTCACACTCGGCTACTTACTGTGATTGAAAGTGGCCAGTGAGGCCGGGGAACAACTTACAAAGAAGGAACTGACTGATACGATTCTGGATGACAGAATTCCGCTCTCGCTGCTTGTCCGCATGCTGCATGTTTTGCTGTACGACAACACCTAAATCCAAAGATATTTATGGCACTGAATTGTCACCTGAGGGAAACCGCTCTCTTTGCACCTGAGATGGTCAATACTTTTAGACCGTGATATTGCAGAATGTCATATTAAATTCTGTGAGTGGCTACTCCACCACCACAACATAAATCCACAATTCCCTAGCAGAGTACTGGCAATGAATGAAGAAACATTTACCACAAATGGCAGTGTCAATCTCCGCAACCAGCACATTTGTCCCGACACAAATCCAAATGCCACCCTGGAGGTCCATTCGCAACATCAATAACTCTCCATCAACGTTTTGGTGGGAGTCGTGGGTGATATTCTACTTGGACTGTATAAAATTCCTTCATGACTACGAGGTGAAAGCTATTTACACTTTCTGCAGGCCCTTCCCTCCCAACTACTGGAGAAAATTCTGCTGGAAACAGTTGAACAAGATCTACACATTACCACTGTGAAGTGATACACCATTTGGAAGAATACGATCCCAGGCGATGGATTGGACGCAACGAGTCTGTTGCATGGTTTGCACGATCTCACAATCTCACATCTTTGCACTTGTGGTTTTGAGACCACATGAAGGGTATTGAATACTCCCAATGGCATAACACGAGAGAACATCTATGGAATTCAATTGTGGATGCTGGAAATATGATCCGGGATAATCAGCACATCTTCTAACTACATGACAGTCATCTCCTATTAATGTGCAATGTTCCCCTACCCAAGTCAACAAAAAACCATGACATAACGGTAGTCTTTGTGTAATTTTACAGTGTTATTTGTAATTATATACGTTATTCACAATCGCCAAATTTGCCCATTGCCCGATTTTTTAAAATTACAAATCCTGCTGTACAGCTAAATTGTTGGTAGTAGAGCTACTAGAAAAGAGTACACATTATTTTTGTACTTGTGTATTTTTCTAGTAAAACATATAAATGGTTTGTACTCTGATGACTATTCTAGTAATACGGCCAATGTTGTATTCTAGTACATCAGGAGTAACAGATCACTACGCTGTGGATGACAACCATGCTCTATACCTGAGCAGGCGGGTGGTGAAGGACCTGAACAAGCACAAGGATCCCAGGGTGACAATAAGTAACGTGGATCCTCCCCTTCACTCCCTTCATGACCTTTATGGCATAGTGGGTGGAAATATAAAGAGAAGCTACGATGTCCGGGAGGTGAGTGACGACATAGTATACTGTTATAGTGCTCATCATGAGTAGCCATGATAGGCTCTGGCTTGTCATCACTAGGCAGGTTAGGTTATATCTTGTCATCACAATTCAGGCTAGGTTATATATTGTCATCACTAGCCAGGTTAGGTTATATCTTGTTACAAGCCAGATTAGGTTATATCTTGTTAAAAGCCAGGTTAGGTTATATCTTGTCATCACAATTCAGGCTAGGTTATATATTGTCATCACTAGCCAGGTTAGGTTATATCTTGTCATCACAAGGCAGGCTAGGTCTATCTTGTTACAAGCCAGGTTAGGTTATATCTTGTCATCACAAGCCAGGTTAGGTTATATCTTGTCATCACAAGCCAGGCTAGGTCTATCTTGTTACAAGCCAGGCTAGGTTATATCGTGTCATCACAATCCAGGTTAGGTATAGTTTGTCATCAATAGCCAGATTAGGTATAGTTTGTCATCAATAACCAAGTTAGGTATATTCAGAGTAATTGTTCTTTCCTTATAGCGATAAAAGCATTAAAAATTAAGTCATCAAAACAGATTTTTTTATAAATGTTCACATTTCATATGGTTTAGTTGAATTTTCAAGGAGTTTTATATTCGTGAGATAAACTGTAAAACGGATGTTTCTGCGATAAATATCTTTATTAGCAAAGTAACAATAATTTCAAATTTAAAAAATATATATATCTGTAAATTGGGACAATTATTTTTGGATTAATCATGTTTTAATACTGGTAATCCTAGGAAACACATTCGAAGCACTTTGGATTGGCATTTCTTGGTATTTTCTCATTGTAAGACACGAGATGATCACATGATTAAGTGCCAAAAATATACTGCACTACGCATCCCCTTCTGGCTTCTGCCCCTCCCTCCACCATCAACCCCTTGCAAGTGAGCTTGTGGAGGTGTGTACTGCCTAGCAAAGATAATCACTGCATTCATTCTGTGGCTAGTTGATCATGCTCACTTCTGTGCGCATGATTACATGGTTATTTTAAAACTGAACACTCTGAAGAAACATGTCCTCTAGCGGGCATGTTGCAAATAAATTGTTGGACGCAGGGTTACTGGCTGCAGAAATAACATTCCTCTACAATAACTAGATCACCCTGTGTACATATGACTAGACCTATTATATACCTGTCACTTGGCTACATAATGGAATTTTAGAAATATAAATGTTACAAAACGTGATTTTCAAAATCAAAATGCTATTTTTACAAATAAGTGATGCTAAAAAATAGTGTGTCTAGTTATATCTTGTTGTAAAGAGCCAGGTTAATTTATATCTTGTCATGATCCATTGAGCCAGGTTAGGTTGTTGTTACGAGCAGGTCATTCCATACCATTTCAACAAATTTTGGAAAGTTGGTCGAGACATGATTTTTAAAAATTGTTTGGCCACTTATTTATACATCTTTTCAAAATTTTTTAGAAAAAAAATTCAACCACTGGTTTGGCTTGTACAGCCATTTTTAATGTGTGGCACAGTTATTTTAACCTTTTTAAGCATTTGCGTCTAATACTTTATTTCCTGTAAAAATTGTTTAAATTCAATAAAACAAAAAACATTTCACTCAGCATGAAATGCTCTTTAATTGTGGGTCAATGTGCATTTTTTTAAAAAGTTTAGCCCAAAGTTGAAAAAAAAATATTTTTTTTCTGACTTTGATGTTCTATTTCACCAAGAAGGGGACAGAACACCTAAACCTTTTTTGTTTGTAAGAAATATGGTAACAGATAAGCCTGCCAATTGAACAATATATTGAAGTGTTTTAACCCTCTTTTGATTTGTCGTATTTACTCGAATGTACTCCCCACCTTTTTTGGTCAAATCACTTTGCAAAAATTGGGGTGCACATTAGATTTGATTGCAAACTTGAAAAACACTGCTATCACGATGTAGTGCAGCCTCGCTAGTAGAAGCTGTCTGCATGGTCTTGAAAGTCAAATGTATATAAATATATAAAAAAGAAACAAGATGGAAGCTAATAATTAGAAGTGAATTCACAAGCATGGAGATAGTGTCCAGTGACATAGAACAATCAAGCTAGGGTCAGACCCGGACCATGGTCTCGCTCTTCTCTGTAGTTGGTATAGGCCTAGCTGCGATATATTGTTCAATTGGCAGGCTTATCTGTTACCATATTTCTTACAAACAAAAAATGGTTTAGGTGTTCTGTTCCCTTATTGGTGAAATAAAACCTCAAATTCGGAAAAAAACAAATTTAATTTCTAGGCATATTGACCCAAAATTAAAGAGCATTTCACGCTGAGTGAAATGGTTTTGGTTTCTATGAATTTGAACAAATTTTATATGAGCTAAAGTATTTGCTTAAAAAGGCTAAAATTACTCAGTGCCACACATTAAAAATGGTTGTTCCAGCCAAATGAGTGGCTGATTTATCTTTCTTAGTTGGATCTAGGCTCTCAATGTATAAATAATTGGGCAAAAATAAAAATAATCAAAAATTATGAAGCAACCACCATTTGTAGAAATGGCATGGAATGACCCGAGCCAAGTTAGGTTATATCTTGTTGTCACAAGCCAGGTTAGGTTATATTTTGTGTCATGAGTCAGGTTAGGTTATATCTGGTTGTTATGTGCCAGGTTATGTTGTATCTTATCAAAATCAGCAGTGTTAGGTTCTAGTTTATCATCAATTATAGCCCAGATCAGATTTAGCTTGTTATCACTAGAACCGTGTTCATAATACTGACTCTTAAACCCAATGAGAATAGCATATTGGGAAGACTTAAACTCAGATAAGGATAACATTAGATTGAACCTGAAAGAGATAAGATGTAATGAGATGGACTGGATATAACTAGCAAAAGATGAGAAATAAGTGGTGCATGTTAACAGTGTGGCAATGAATATTCAAGTTCCTAATACTGTAGAGTAGGTGTTTCTTTACTACATATTTGGCCAAAACTGTTCTCTGCGACCACAAAATCATATTAATAAATATGTTTAAACAAACATTTATGAGATTTTGGCTCTTAATATTAGTATTATGAGGATTAAAAACCCTAAAATCTGTGACATTTATATTAATATTTGTATCCAGTTTTGAAAATAGTTTGTTTGGTTATGCTTGCAACATTATTTACTATGTTTAAATAAAAGCACCGATAAGAGGGACAAAGGTGAAGGTGATACTAGAGTATATACCCCAGAGGTGGGGTGCCCAGCAGGGTAACAGAACAAGTTTGAGGAGGATCTAGAAATGCACATGT
Organism: Timema douglasi; assembly: GCA_901482245.1. Classification (NCBI taxonomy): domain Eukaryota; kingdom Metazoa; phylum Arthropoda; class Insecta; order Phasmatodea; family Timematidae; genus Timema; species Timema douglasi. The sequence continues at coordinate 46,938 of CABEEJ010002415.1, forward strand.
GAAACGAGTATCAGGTAGTATTGGGAGATCTATATGCATAGATAGGGAAAGAGAGAAGAGGGATTGAGGAGGTGTCAGGGAAAGAAGAATGGGGAGAGAGAAACGAGGAAGGCAGAAGGTTGTTGGAGCTATGTCCGATGAAACAGCTGTTATAAGAAGAAAAGAGACAGCCATAAGACCTCTAGATACATTTGGGATAGAGACAGAGAGTGAGAGACTACTTTCTCATGGATGAAGATATTAAGGTAATACCAAGTGTTTCCTTGGATACCACAGGTTGTTGGTGGCAGACATAGAAGGATGGGAATGTAGGAGAAAGGTAGTAAGGCAAGAAAGAAGACTAAGGGTGTGGAGGAAAGAGAGTTGTACCTAAGAAAGACAAGGATGAGATACAAAGTGTAAAGGGTGAATGGGAGAGCTTTAAGAAAAGTTTGGTAGAAGCTGCAGAGGGTGTGTGTGGGAGGACAAGTGACAAGAGGAAGTAGAAGAATACACCCTGTTGAAATGGAGGAGAATAATAAAGCTTTCGGAATGAGTTCTAAGAATAGGGTTGAGGAAACAAAGCAAGAATATAGGGAGAAGAATAAAATAGCTAAGCTAGGAAGGATTGGATGCAAAAATGAACAGAAATGCGGGAACGGGACTTGAAAGGAAGTAAGAAGGTGTTATATAGCCAGATAAGAAACAGGAAGAGAGAGAAAAGACAAGAACTTAAAATAATGGATAAAGAAGGAAAAATGTTGAAGACAGGAAAGGAAGAAAATAAACTATGGTTGAGATATTTAATATGTTCAACCCGGAAGAAGAAAGTGATAAGACTGAAACAAAGGGAAGGGAGAAGAGGAAAGAGATCCCACATAGAAAGGGTTGGACGATGAAACAAGGAAAAGCACCAGGTGAGAACGAACTGACCGTGGAAATGATAGGAGCTGCAGGTAAATGTTTATTCAGGGGGCTCAGAATGATTTGAAAGAAGAACAAGGTACCCAAAGAGGGGAGTTAGAATACCTATTTTCAAGAAAGGAGACAGTACGTGGTGTCCAAATTATATGAATAGGGGAATGACTTGGCAATGGTATTTAGTTATGTGGAGTACAGAGATAGCCGGGGGGCTGGGAAGGGGACAGAGGGGGTGGTGGAGTATTGGAGATAGCCGTGGGGCTGGGAAGGGGATAGAGGGGGTGGTGGAGTATCGGAGATAGCCGGGGGGCTGGGAAGGGGACAGAGGGGGTGGTGGAGTGCTCGGTTGTGTGTCTATTCTCCATAAGTAACATCCACCCGAAGGTCGATTCCTTAGCCCCAGTGGTTACGGAGATATGAGGGCTATGCTGTTCTAGGTTAAGTGCCCACCCACGTCACCTAGGTATCATGAAGACACCGTGTAGAAAAAATGCTAACTCTGGGGGAAAATTTCGTGTCTCTATGCCTATTCCTTCAAAAGCTATGAAGTTGTGAACAGATCATCTCAGAGTCTTAGGTTTGTAGTTATGCAAGAAGTCGCCAGGGATACAGAGCTGATCTCTAAGTCTTGAAAGTTTTAAATCAAAGTACCACTAACGGATATAAACTACCACGAGTGGCCGACGGCCTGGAATACATGCGAGAAAATACACAGAATGGAATAAACATTCAATTTCCAAAAAATAAACAGAGAGTAAAGTCCCAAAATTCTGGAAAATAAACAAAGTACAAAAAAGTGTTAAAAATAATTAGTGAAATAAAGTTTAGAAAGTGATGGAGGAGGCCGAAGTGGAAACAGGAGTGTTAATGAAAGTGAAAAGCAAGTATGAGGATAACAGGCATTGTGTTAAGACAGAGAGTTGGAGGACAGAGAGGTTCCAAATAACAATTGGAGTGAAGCAGGGGAGTAACTTCTCACCACTTCTATTTGTACTGGTAATGGAAATGGTCATGAACAAGGTGGCAGGAAAACTCGAGGAGGAAAGCATGAAAGCCACGATGTTTGTTGATGACTTGATGGTATGGGGGAGAAGGAAAAGAAAGTAAGAAATAAGCCACATGAATGGAATGAGAAAGTGAAAAAGTGTGAAATGAAATTTACCATTGCAAACTGTTAAGTAATGGTAATGTCAAGGAAGAGGATAAGGAGTGGAGCTGAGAAAAGAACAGAGCATAAAATGTCTTGGAAGTGTGATTAAGGTAAAAGGTGGCAGTAGATAGGAGATAATAAGAGGACAGCAAGGAAAGTTGTTCTATAGGTGCGTAAGAGACCCGCTATGGAGAAGAGAAGTGCCCCTCTGAGGGTAAGGAAGTGTTTTACAAGGTGTGCTTTGTACCCATTGTCACATATACAGCAGAAACATGGACATTGAATGTAAGAGAGACGAGGAAATAGGAGGAATGAAGTTTGTGAGGAGCATGTTAGCTGTCAGAGAAGAAACAATATTAGGAATGAAGTTATCTGGGAAAGAATGGGGGTACAGGGAGTACAGGATATAGTAGAGGAAGCAAGACTGAGATGGTATGGGCATATCATGACATTAGAAAAGGCGATAATATCAAAGAAAATTATGGAAATGAAGTATGTAGGAAAAAGACTGCAACAAAGGCCAAGGAAGAGATGGTAGGAGCAGATAACAGAAAGTGAGCAAGTGAGAAGTGAAGAATGGAAGTAATTAAAGGCATTAGATTGGAGAAAGGACAAAGGAAGATGGATGCACTATGCTAAACAAACCTAGTCCACAAACTATAAACATTTGATGATGATGATAGTGAAATAAAATTACACACCCTTCTCTCTGTTAATTTTCCACCAATCAGATTTGTCTGGACTTATTTTAAACCACCCAGGATGCCCTACTAAACACATTTCAGCACAAAACAGTTGTTATATGTATTGCAGTCTAACTTGGATAATCCAGACATATATAATTCAAACTCATGTTTAACTCAAATATTTCTCTTGGTCACTCGAACCTTTTATTAAAACATTGTTCAAATATAACATTAATTGCAAACTTATTCTGTTTAATTTGAAGTAAAATTACCTCAAAGATGACAAAAAAGAGCCTTAAATATCACATAGACAACATATTTACTATTCGACTGTTGCTTCATGGGCAATAAAGTTTGCAAAAAAAATAATGAACAATTTTTTTTTTGACAACTGCCGCACACAACGCCACTTCTCAAATTAAAAATGGAAAGGTGGTCCCTCTCCCTCTTCCCCCTCTCCCTCTCAAATATGATGTTGGTAGTCTATCCTACTTATGAATTAAGGACTAATTAAAACTTTCAAGAACCTCTACCAAAGCCTTATGGTCCAGAAGATTCTCTTGAGTGCTACATTGGTAAGAATGGCGAGGTTGAAATGGATGTTTTCCAAGTTGTCCTAATGTGACCAAGTGACACCAAATACTACCGCCAACTGCTTTCGAAAAGGACAGTTCTGCCCCAACGATGGAGAAGAGAAAACTGAAGATTGGAGATCCTACCCAGTGTAGACAGCTGGGAGGAATTTCTGGACTTGGACGAGAACTTGGCAATTCGCACTGAACTGACAGAGACAGAAATTTAGGAAAATGCTAATTGCTATGAAAAATCCTCTCTATTCTCCAGGCGCTGAATAAACTAGAAGAGTTAACTACAGTTAAGAGTACTAACTCCAAACGAAATCTATCAAAACTTTCTAGATTTAAAAAAACCTGTAAATAAAGCATTCTTCTCTGTACATAATGCTATGGAAAATTTAAGAATAAAATTATTCTTATACATTTCTGTATTTTACCTCATTCAATTGGTGTTTGAAGTTATTTTTACACCGCAAATAAAAACATATCTAATTAGAATTTTTCTAATGGTCCCTTCAGCTTTGAATTAGCCAGGTTCGGCTGTAGTTTAGTTTTCAACTTATTATTAACCTGAATAGTAATTATATTTTTCAACTTTTATTTCCTGAGCACTAATGATAGTTTTAAACTTTTATATTAACTGCACTATAATGGTAGCTTGTATTGTTAAGCAACATATAACATATCTTACAATGTTGTTTCTGGTCAGGTGATTGCTCGTATTGTGGATGGATCCAGGTTTGATGAGTTCAAGACACAGTATGGAGACACTTTGGTAACAGGGTTTGCTCGACTTTACGGTTACCCTGTCGGCATTATTGGCAACAATGGTGTGCTCTTTGCAGAATCCGCACTAAAGGTTGGTAAAGAATGATGCTTATGTAAGGTTAAAATAATTATTTATGCCAGGATCACGATCAACTTAATGTTAACTTAACGCTAACTTGACGTAAAGGACCTCCTCGCCTGTTTAAATGTAAGCGATCACGATGCACTTAACTTAACGTTGACTTGCAGTTAACTTGACGTAAGAGATGTCTTGGGAGGTCTTTTACTTCAAGTGAACATTACTTGAAGGGTATCATGTGATCTAGCCAGCCAATCATTATGCAAGTGACGTCAACAGCGCTATTTAGTAAATCATTTGTTGATATTATGACCAATGTTTACTCTTTAGCGTAAGTTCTAGTGATCAGACATTGAAACAAAATAATTAAACTAAAATAGGAAAGCTAAATTTATCAAAGAAGTTTAGTAATATATATTTATAATATTGATTGAAAACTGTAAACATTCACAGATCATCACTGTACAACTAGTACAAATCACAGATAATACTCGAGAATGAAGATGTTTGCTAGAGTTGTTACGTTAAGTTACGTGGATCGTGATAATACATCTGTTTTCTTAAGTTAAGTTAACTTCAAGTGGACGTTACGTTAATTTAAAGTTAAGTTTATCGTGATCCCGGAATTAAGAATTAGGACTGGGCAAGCAGCTAGAAAGGTCAGGTCATGGTAATTTTTTAAACCTGATTCATCTTTAACTTCGTTTTAACTAAACAATCATGATGCTGGTATTTATTTATTTTTCCTGTGATATTTACAATTTGGTGTCTCATTCCAGTGGCGTTACTAGAAACCTTGTATGGGGGTAGGGGAGGGCTTTAGCTCCTTATATTTTAACCCTACTCTAATTTCATCTATACAGATTTATGATGGAATTTAGAATTTAACAGCCCTGGCTTATTACCTCTAATTTTTCCACAAATATTTATTTAAACTAGTAAAATAAAAAATATATTATTTTACACGTATAAATGAAAGTACAATAATACCAGCCTAATTAGCACAATATGAATTTAAAACTACACAACAAAAATAACTCTAGATTCACAACTCAGGAATTATAATTAAATACGAATAAACTATTACAGTTGAAAAGTTCAGTTACTGAACTACTTTAGTCTAAAATCCTATCACCATTGTGAAGCAGCTAGAATATTGATGACTTGTTCCCAAGTAACACTGATAGTCTGATGAACATTTAACATAGCTTTGCTCCCATGTAATGTTTCTGACATAAGTTTTTAACCAACACAACGTTGACCTTGTACTTGTGGGAACTGTAATCATACCAAGAATCTCCAGCAAACTGTTTATGACTGGGAAAACATTTCGGTCGCACTTCAAATAAAATCTGATAGAGTTTTTAGTTTCTCTAAAAGCTGTCGTATGTGGTGGTATCAACGCCGATTGTCGTAGTCAAACCACACTCTAAGTCATCTTCATAAAAAGTGGCTGTTAGTTTTTTCATGCCGTCTTCTTGCTCTATAGTTGAAGAAATAATTACTTCACCATGAAAAATACACATAAAACTGTGTCAGGAAGCACTGTTCTAGCTCATTACTGGAATAATTTTAAAAAAGGCACAAAAATCGACTTTCAGGAGGTTTGTTTCGACCTCATTGTTACACCTTTGTGTCTGATGGCCAGCTCTGCGTGGCACTGTCATCAGCCAACTCAGATACAGATTTGAATACCTGACTAAATTCACTGTNATTCACTGTCCACTCTTTCCCTCATTATTATATTTCCTGGTGAACATAAGATACCATATTCATTGCTGCCGCGGGGGCCATGTTCTATTGAAGAAAGTGACAGAGAGACCTAGATTGATAAAAAACACTTTAGCCAACACGTGAAGGAATACCAGTGGCACAACTAAGTTATAGAACTTTTGATGATGAGTCTCAATCAGACCTATTTGTGATTTCATGCTTAGCAACCAGCGTCTCCATTATCAAAATTATGGCATCATGCCTGTCTATCCAGAGCATGACACATATCTGGTCTGTTTAAATTTGTTTGTCAACTACATTTGGTAAAATATTTCAAATTATTGTCTTTATATTGTGAGTGTTTCTGTTTTAGGGCACCCACTTCATCCAGCTCTGTTGTCAAAGAAAAATACCACTTATATTCCTACAAAATATAACAGGTAATACTTGCTTCAATTTAACATCCTAGTTTTAATTAAATTGTTTATAAAATTTCAAACACATCAATTCTAAATGTATTAATCTACTATTGACCTAGTTATTGTGTGTTCCATTCTCACAATAATAGTTTCAAACTTATATGTTCATTCAATATGTATTAGCTTTCCTAGTTAAAACACACAGTTTTTGTTAACACCTCATTTTACTTCCTATTCGGTTAATACCTATGTACTAATTACACTAATGGTTCTAGGGATGAAGAAGGTTATATTTATGGGAACTGTACACCGATTTGTCTAGAGGGAGAGTGGAAAACCATTTAAGAAAAACCACCCTCATTATACCAAACCAAAATTTGAACCTCGATCTCCCTGTCATCGACAGTCTAGTCTACTGTGAGAGTAGCACCTTATACTATGTGGCCACCAAAGCATTGGATAGGCATTGGCATTTGTAGCTCACACTCACAAATGTGCGCCATCTCTCCCTATCTTGAGCTAGTTCTATCTATCATTAGTAGCTCGCACTCACAAATGTGCGCCATCTCTCTCTATACTTGAGCTAGTTCTATCTATCATTTGTAGCTCACTCTCACAAATGTACGCCATCTCTCTCTACCTTGAGATAGTTCTATTATTGTCCTCAATATGTGGTCTCTTTGTGATCATATACTGAGTATTTTCAGCGTTCACTTGTAAACCTATTTCCTTACCAGCCTCCAATGAAATGTCTTCATTTCTTGCAACAGCTCACCTAGCAAATGTAAATATCTGGATATCCTAATGGCTGTATTGTACTGTTTGATGTCGACCTTCCTTACTCTTGTACTACCCTAATAGCACACTCTAAGGCTAAACTGAATCAAAGGACCTTCTTAAAACCTTTGTATAGTTGATGAACTATCATGTGGTATTATAATACCTTCTTCCCAAATTGAACATAGCAACTTATGAATTTCATCACCTCACTTTATTGATTCTGTTGGAATTGAATTTATACCTGCATATTTATAGTTGTTTAACTTCCTAATGGCTTCTTTGACTTCCCCATTACTTGATTCTGGGACTAGAGGTCTGCAATATGGAGTTCTATACTCTCACCCAGTTCGAATCCTTCATGAACATTCAAAATATATCTGGAGTGAGAGATAAAACCATGTATGATGATATAGAAAAAAAGTTAGGCGTATTTTGAAAATATATATTAAAAGTTAACTGTGTATGAAAGGTTAATATAAAATATCATTTCAAAATTACTATCTCCCTTAACATTAGTAAATTTACTTTAGAAATTTAATAAATTCTAGGTTCTCATGTAAACTACTCACAAAATAATTATACTCTTTTTATCCAAGCACACAACTATATTTACAAAATTACAAGGGTATTTCAAAGTATTGCTAAAATATACGAATAGAAAATGAATCTGAAAGGATTCTTAATAAGACCAAAAGATATTGAGGCATTAAAAATTAGTCATTACCAAAAATAGACTTAATTCATTTCTCTTTCAAGAAGACAAAACACCCTCAACGAAGGAAAAACTAGAATACTTGCACTGCTATTTTCAATATTAGGTTAATATCTGCCATAATAGATAAATATAGGTAGAGATTCACAAAAACTAATATTATTAAACAAAATGAATTATCGGATCTTACTACAGAATAATCTTTCTATCCATCTTCCAGACCGAAAAGAATTTGTATACCAATATTCAATTCTTGATGTATATCGATCCCAGTAATAATTTCTATGTCCAATATAATAGTCTTTGAAATATCTCATAACATTAACCTTGATCAACTTTAAATTCAATCTCCACTACAAGAGTATATTAAATTACAAAAAAGAAAACAAATAAGCTGAAAGAAAAGTTTTGAAAAATTTACATATTTAAAATAATCTAAGCCTGAATGTTAAACTTTCCTTACATTTTAAATACGTGCAGCCAAGGCTATGTGCGCCTCTACCCAGAGTCAAATGGCAAAATACCAGCATTATATACGCTTACACCCAGATAGGAGAGGAGGCAAGGAACAAGGGGGGGAGGAACATAATTTGGTCACGAAGGAGGGGATACGCATGACAAACATATCTCTGAGAACTAACTCAATTGTCCGAGAGCATTCTCTGAGGGACTAGAACCGGAATCACTGCACTCCTTAAACACTTTGGAATGTTACACTACTTCGCGACCTCTAGTGGTCGCTCACTGTACGAACTTGGGTTGGCTCGGTCATTTCATTACACGTCGCGGTCTTGATAGGTATTCAAGGTTGTAGGCGAGGTTCTAGTTCGGGGGCACACACTCCCAAATGCTGCTGGCGAAAAAAAAAAATATATATATAAAATGAAGCTAATAGTTATCTCGAGTTTAATGACATGGATTAAATACAAGTGCCATCAACTTTTTTAACAGTTAGAAATTTATTTAACCCTTTATACCTCAAAGTTCAAAAATGTATATTGAACACTTCTTAAATAACGGCATAAATGGTGGTAAAGGTACAGGTGGTGGGTGGGCCCTTCCCTTTAAAAATAGTTTTTCCCCTGAAATAAATTCCTCCCTCCACCATCCAACTTTCTAGATTTATTTCACTCCCTTCTTTTATATTCAAACATAATACATTTAAAAAAACTTCAAATGGTTTATAAAGACATCGAATTAAAAAATATATCAGGCGAAGACCATTCTAAATATCTTCTAGGTGAATATTAATTTAAAATAATCTTAGATAATACCACTGCCAATAGATTCTAGAGACGTGTCCAAGTGACAAACGTTGGTCGGGGAAGAGCCTCTGGCTAGACGAGGTACACCTCCATTCTCCACCTTCTTTACATGACATCACCATTGGCCCAAATTAGATCATTATAAATAAAATATATTGATTTATAAACTAGTAGGTAACACTTGTTAAAGCTATAATATTACTAAAACCTGCTTCGGTGGCTGCATGGTTTAAGGCACCACTCTCTCAATAGACTAGACTATATATTTAGTTTGATCTTGGCCGAGTGTATTAAGTGTGGTTTCCCACTCTATCCACGCAAATGCAGGTACATCTCTGATTTCAATCTTCCTCGTTCCTAACACACTAGAGTAATTAGTACATAGGTGTATAACTGGAACGAGTAATAAGACCCGTTGCTAAAAAACATTGCTAAAGGTAATAAAAACAATAAAAAATAGTGGGATGTGCTTTTGTTGTGGAAGGATCCAATTTTAAATTTGGTTTACCCCAAGAAACCAGTGTTTTTACGGCTGAACTCTATGCCATTTTTAAATCGTTATGTTTAGTTTATCGTGAGTGTCACTGTTCTGTTCTTATCTGCACGGATTCCACGAGTGCTCTGATGGCATTGTCCACTCTCTACTCGTGGAATCCCCTCGTGCAGATGATTCACGAATAAATTTTAAAAATTGATTCACTAAGCACCCGGCTCACCTTTTGCTGGATTCCTGGTGACGCCGGTCTTTCAGGAAATGAACTGGCGGACCAGGCGGCCAAGGAGGCAGCACGCCTGCCTCCTGAGGCGGGTCTGGGTGTCATGATTTTTAGATCTAAAGGGTTATGTTCGACGTGGGGTCTTACGCACCTGGTGCAAGCAGTGGGTCTCGACCCCTGCTCAGAACAAGCTGCGGTCCATCAGGGACGGTGTGTTGCGATGCTCCCCTCAGTGTGTACCACATTTTGGTGGAGTGTCGCAAACTAGCCCCTATCCGCCTGGCTCTTGATTTTAATGGTGACTTACGCTTTTTATTAACGCGATAGTGCGGATGGAGTTATTTGTGTACTTCGTTTTATACGCCAGGCGGATCTTTTTAGTGCCATTTGAGCCACTTTTATAAAGTGACTCATCTGGATATTTCTCACTGAGACATTTTTAACATTTTAGTTTATTTTTAAATGTTTGTTTTGTCTTTTTAACTTGTATATTGTTTTAATATGTTTGTATTGTCTTCTTATCGGAGTGATACACCTGTGGGTTATTTTTTATCAAGTGTATCACTCATTTGTACTAAGAGCCCATTTGAGCACTCCTATGGAGTTTGTAATGTAATTGAGGCAATAAACCTTCAAATTCCTTACTCCATAGACTAAGTAAGTATAGTTTAAATAACTCTCTAAATAAAAAAAGTTTTCTTTATATTAACAGATTGATAGTTAAAGATTTGTCTGAAGAAACCAAAAGATAACTTTTGATAAAAGTCCAAGCTATTTGTTGATTAATGGATTTTGTTTGAATGAGTTATTATAATATGTGTGTGTATAAACTTGTTAGCCTTGTTGTGTTCTTGAACTGAAGGGGATTAGTTGAAGTAAATAAAGAAATAAACCAATAATCTTCACTCTATTGTACCCATTAGTCAAAACAGCCAACTGTGGGATAGAACTAGAGTCACCCAATACCAACATGACAGATTCAAACGAAAGTTGGTTTCCAGGTTTTATGGTTGGCCGCGATGCGGAGGCTGGAGGAATCGCAAAGCACGGAGCTAAGATGGTTAATGCGGTGGCCTGTGCTAATGTTCCTAAATTAACACTGATCATCGGAGGGTCGTACGGGGCCGGCAACTACGGCATGTGCGGTCGGGCGTACAGGTACGACAACCGTTATCATCGCTAGGAGAAAACTTTCCCAATCAGATATCCAACAAAAACAATATCTCAAGTTTTTATTAAATTTAGATAATTAAATAGTGAGAAAAGTATTTCCTACATCTTATAAATAATGTGGTGATTGTAGAAACCAAAAATTTACATTAAATTGGCTTATTTTAATTTAGTGCTTGCATCATTAATATTGAAGCCTTATGAAAATATAACATTTTTGTATTATGATATGTTTATATACGATAGTCTTATATTTTATGCTGTAGTTAATAAATCACTACTCATTCTTGGAACATTCACACATGTTAACAAAACGTACATTTTATTTAATTAATAGAAACCTTGCTGCTTCCAGCCTGCGGCCTAGGTCACCATATATTTCCGACTACCGACTCGCTAGGCCTGTTGTAGCTTAATATACCTTATAAACTAACTTAGGACTAGGACATGCACAACATCCAGTCCTCGGCTGTTAATTCCTCACTGTGAAAGGGAAACCTACATTTTACCGATGATGAATATTTTTGTCCGTCCTAGGAATCAAACCCGGGACTCTTAGCTCAGTAGAGAGACATGCCACCGACTGAGGTGTCAGATTATTTAATTAATAGAAACTTGCAAACCCAATGGCAAGAGACGATTGGGAGGACCAAGTCCCAACATTAGACTAGACCTGTAAGAGAGAAGGTGTAATGAGGTGGACTGGATAGAACTATCTTACGATAGAGATATGGTGTAATGAGGTGGACTGGATAGAAGTATCTTACGATAGAGATAGGTGGCGTACTTTTGTAAGTGTGGCAAAGAATTGTTGAGTTCTTGGTGACAAAGAGGTGTTGCAAAATAGACTAAAATATTGTCGATGCAGAATATTTTTGCGCATTAACTGGCCCTACAGTATACATAAAGCTTCGCTAGTGCCATTTTATGGATTTGTCAACAATATTTATTCCTGCGTCATGTGTCAAAGTGAGTTTGGTTTGGAATTGTTCATAATAAAGTTTTTTAATGATAGGTAGGCCCCACAGTATTTAACATTGTATTTTTGGATTTTTCGCATTTTTATGAGTGTAATGCTAGCATACATTTTGTAATTGTCAGGTTTTTTAAGATAAAAAAATGGCCTACTAAGGTACGGTTCTTAGGTTTCATCCCTGCCTGGATTTTGTTTTAGTTGTGTGTGTTCACCTCTGTGTAGTTGGTGTTGTGTAATTAAAAAATAAAAGTTAAATTAAGTACTAACCAAACTTACATTAAACCTAATGATGCCTGTGAGGAATTCTTACCAAGATATTCCTCTACAAACTAGTCAAGAATGTCAAGAATGCAACATCTAGACGAGACCCGCTATTATTGTCGTGAAAACAGCTGTCACGATCGTCTCTGCGCGCAGCATCTTATTGTGGAAATATCGTGAAGGTACGGCAAGTTCGGTATGGGACTTTGGCGAGACTTAAGATATTGCATCATTGATCATCCTAGCACCCATCTTATACTTTGCCTGTACTATGGCTGTGCTTAGCATCATTGATATTCTAGCACCCATCTTGTACTTTGCCTGTACTATGGCTGTGCTTAGCATCATTGATATTCTAGCACCCATCTTGTACTTTGCCTGTACTATGGCTGTGCTTAGCATCATTGATATCCTAGCACCCATCTTGTACTTTGCCTGTACTATGGCTGTGCTTAGCATCATTGATATCCTAGCACCCATCTTGTACTTTGCCTGTACTATGGCTGTGCTTAGCATCATTGATATCCTAGCACCCATCTTGTACTTTGCCTGTACTATGGCTGTGCTTAGCATCATTGATATCCTAGCACCCATCTTGTACTTTGCCTGTACTATGGCTGTGCTTAGCATCATTGATATCCTAGCACCCATCTTGTACTTTGCCTGTACTATGGCTGTGCTTAGCATCATTGATATCCTAGCACCCATCTTGTACTTTGCCTGTACTATGGCTGTGCTTAGCATCATTGATATCCTAGCACCCATCTTGTACTTTGCCTGTACTATGGCTGTGCTTAGCATCATTGATCATCCTAGCACCCATCTTGTACTTTGCCTGTACTATGGCTGTGCTTAGCATCATTGATCATCCTAGCACCCATCTTGTACTTTGCCTGTACTATGGCTGTGCTTAGCATCATTGATCATCCTAGCACCCATCTTGTACTTTGCCTGTACTATGGCTGTGCTTAGCATCATTGATCATCCTAGCACCCATCTTGTACTTTGCCTGTACTATGGCTGTGCTTAGCATCATTGATCATCCTAGCACCCATCTTGTACTTTGCCTGTACTATGGCTGTGCTTAGCATCATTGATCATCCTAGCACCCATCTTGTACTTTGCCTGTACTATGGCTGTGCTTAGCATCATTGATCATCCTAGCACCCATCTTGTACTTTGCCTGTACTATGGCTGTGCTTAGCATCATTGATCATCCTAGCACCCATCTTGTACTTTGCCTGTACTATGGCTGTGCTTAGCATCATTGATCATCCTAGCACCCATCTTGTACTTTGCCTGTACTATGGCTGTGCTTAGCATCATTGATCATCCTAGCACCCATCTTGTACTTTGCCTGTACTATGGCTGTGCTTAGCATCATTGATCATCCTAGCACCCATCTTGTACTTTGCCTGTACTATGGCTGTGCTTAGCATCATTGATCATCCTAGCACCCATCTTGTACTTTGCCTGTACTATGGCTGTGCTTAGCATCATTGATCATCCTAGCACCCATCTTGTACTTTGTCTGTACTATGGCTGTGCTTAGCATCATTGATCATCCTAGCACCCATCTTGTACTTTGCCTGTACTATGGCTGTGCTTAGCATCATTGATCATCCTAGCAGTCATCTTGTACTTTGCCTGTACTATGGCTGTGCTTAGCATCATTGATCATCCTAGCACCCATCTTGTACTTTGCCTGTACCATGGCTGTGCTTAGCATCATTGATCATCCTAGCACCCATATTGTACTTTGCCTGTACTATGGCTGTGCTTAGCATCATTGATCATCCTAGCACTCATCTTGTACTTTGCCTGTACCATGCTTCTGCTTAGCATCATTGATCATCCTAGCACCCATCTTGTACTTTGCCTTACCATGGCTGTGCTTAGCATCATTGATCATCCTAGCACCCATATTGTACTTTGTCTGTACTATGGCTGTGCTTAGCATCATTGATCATCCTAGCACTCATCTTGTACTTTGCCTGTACCATGGTTCTGCTTAGCATCATTGATCATCCTAGCACCCATCTTGTACTTTGCCTGTACCATGGCTGTGCTTAGCATCATTGATCATCCTAGCACCCATATTGTACTTTGTCTGTACAATGGCTGTACTTAGCATCATTGATCATCCTAGCACCCATCTTGTACTTTGCCTGTAC